>JAXQGS010000777.1:0-14630 GCA_037040325.1 Mucor sp. M7501 | reverse complement strand
GGTCTAGAGAAATACCTGTTGTTTATATAATAAGATTTTGTGTAATTGGCCCTGAAAGGGTTTCGGATGTCCAGATGGACGATCTGGAGGATCACAGGCAGCAGCAGCCTTGGAATTCAATCCCAGCCAGGCTGTTTTTTTTTTGCCCTGGAATCCACCTTGTGTATAGTAAAAGACGCTATATAGGCGTCTAATTGACTTGGATACGCTCAATCTCTGCCAGTATCACCCTGTAGGTTCCAATTGCATGCTGCTGTATTTTGAAATTTAACATTTGAGTATACATGTTGAGGGTTTCTCCTCGTTATTGGGCACGTTTCTTGGGATCAGACGACAGCCAGCTTCGGTGAGATGTTCTGCTATTAGTAGTAGTAGACAAAATCAATGTGAGGTTGTCGTTGTGTATAGTAGCCTCTCCTGCGTAAATCTGTGAGAATATGAACGCATTCTGAAATGAAAAAAGAAAAGGAGCGAGTACTTTAATCTGTATAGGATGACCATTTTTACTCCAAGAAAGTCAAAGAAATTGGATTATCCCAGTACTAAAGAAGTGCATAGCGAGTGCTGCCATAATTGGTTTAACCCACACAATTAAAACACTTTAAATGGATCCACATGGTATAGTAAACATGCTCGGCGCCTTCAAGATCAACACGGAACCTCTGGCTTGGTTGGGGTCAGTAGGACATGCTTCCAAAACCGCAAACATCACGCCAAATATCACTTCACAATGGCTCCCCCAAATTTTGTCTCTCGCTAATTTAAAATGAGCCGTTTATGACAATGAATTGTTAAATGAAAGATCTGATAAAGATTTTTATATCACAGCTTTAATTGCGACGGTATAAAGGTTAATCCAGGCACCTTTTAGTTTGTTTGGTTGCATGGCCATGGTCAATTCAAAAGGAGCAGGTTGCCGACACGTAAGTAAAAGTTCCCACAGTCTGAATAAGGTATAATGCTCTCGAAATAAAGTTGAATATTTATAGACTGCCTAGACTTGTTGTTGTGGATCATCCCAGCATCCCTTCCGTTTTGGAGTAGTGTAACATGACAAGAACGAGATGATCATTTCGCAATGCCATGTATGGACGAAATGGACATTTTTATACAAAGCACCATAACATAGATTACCTATTGCATGTCGTTTATATCCGTCATGAATTGATAGTAAATGTTTCATTATCCATCTGTACCAACAACAAGATGAAGAAATGGAAAGCTCCGCGGTTGATACGATTAACCACCACCACCACCACCACCCCTTATATTTTGATGCAGTTGTCAGATGACAAGGAACAACTCTGTGTAAACTCTAAATATATGTTTTGAATTATACACTTTGGCTGATTTCTTTGCTTTTGGTGTATACATGAATTATAGAAAATACAACTATTAAGACTTTGGTCTATTTTCTAGATGATCTAAAAGATCAGATAAGAAGGACTTGGAAATCAACGGAGTTCTGGGCTGCAATAACGCAATTCAAGGATCTGATTAGGGATCGTTGATCAAATCATTAAAAAAAGTGTTGTACGGACGATAATAACAAGAGGAAAAAATTTATTAGAGGAAATATAGAGGCAGGGGGGGGGGGGGCAGGAAACAAAGAAGACTAGAGGGGGCGTGTCATAATTAGGTTGAGTAATGCATTTGAGTTAAAAGAAAAAAGTAATGAAAGATGAGAGTGTAATTGCAATTGTGTAATATGTGGTGAGATGCTGCGATTATTTAGATGAGAATGCCATTGTTGGTGCTTCCTTGATGATAGCTGTATAGTTTGCGAGATAGACTAAGCTTCTTTCGACGCCATTCGTCTTCAGAGTCTTGAATACGACGGACAACATCCTCCTCGCACAGCAAACTACCACTACTTACGACAAATGATTTGGCAAATGTATACTTCCAAAGAACCTGAGGATCAACACCTGCTCCTTCCAACATGCGCTGCAAACGTGATAAACGGGTATGACACTCGTGCGTGTGAGAATGCACATATTTGACAAGACTCGCTGGTAATTGGCCATCTTGGTCCTGCTGCTGAACAATGTAATCCAGCACAGGTTCTGACAAGGGGTCGTATTTGAAGCAGCCTTCCTTTGCCAGCATCTGATTCAGACTGGCAAAACTGTCTTCGTATATTTGCGTTGATGGTATATTTGACTTGAGGCCGCCAAGTACCCAATCCAGAGTAACACGGATCCATTGAATCTCCATCTTGGGTGCCATGGGCATTGGAGCCGAAGAGGTAACAGAGCGATAGCTGTAATAGGAGGTAGGCAGGCTTGTCAGCGTAGGCTGAGCACGGGCACGGTTCTCCATGGACTGTTTGGACTGTTGCTGATAAGATAAAGACAGAATCAACCCCTTGTCACCCACATAGCGCTGTCGATCGCCTCTTGTGTCTAATGTCTGGTTCCAGGAGGGCAGCTCGTAGGTCTTTTCGATGGAAGAGTTGTACTGGTAGTGGTACATGACCATGGCTTGGTCTTGTGGGCTCAATTGCTCATAGGGCAGCTTTTGGGATCGATTCAAAAACCAGCCAGAAAAGTGGATCTTCATCAGACGGTGATAGGCGCTCCATTGATGCGAGGATGTGTTGGCCAGAGACATGACAGAGGAGCCGTCGACAGGCCTGAATTCAATGATGCGGTTTCTAGGATCGTAATGGCTCGCCACCAGCTCCAAGGACTTGTTCTTGCAGCCGTCCAGTTTGATGGTGATGGTCTGTCGCATCGCCTTGATTTGCTGGTAGATGTGGAACTCACCCATGACTTGGAATTTGCGACACACAGTGCGAATGTGGTATACTTCAGGATACGACAAGTAGGAAAATATGTTGTAGATGACTTCAGGCGCCATGCTGTCCAAAGTGTTCATTTTTATAGGCATTTTTTGTAATTAGGAAAAAAACAAGGAGGAGGAGAAAGATGCAGGATACAATGTGGGAATTTAAAGATTGCCTCATATTTATATCAATTCTATGTGTAACTACCGGACACGTTTTGGTGCAGCGTCTTACTCGTCGCATTTGCCATTGGCTGGGCCTGTCATCCACCGTTCAAACACCTTGCTGCAGTCAAACTGCTTCTTGCCCAGCTTCTCGTTCACCTTGTTATGGCGTCTGCACAGCCACTCGCTCAGCGTCTCTCTGCTGGTCACGTCAATTGGGTTCTCTGCCATGTCCTTTTTAAAGTCATTCTAGTGGCAATGCATGATCAGTATCTATACACACACGGCCCATGGCACATGTCGACTCGTTACCTTGCAGAACCAGCATGGATAGTTGTCAGAGAACGACTCAAAAAACGTCTTGATGCTCTCCTGCTGCTTCTTTTCCGGCTTTTCGGGGTAGTAGGCTGCCATGGTGTGGAGCAGTGTCCATGTGTGTCTTCCCAATGTCTTTACGTCTGCAGGGCAATTGTTGCGCTTCCATTCCTCGTCATATTTAGCGCCTGTGTCTGTTGCCTTGACATCTGTAGATGCTGTGCCTGGCTGCGTTGCTGTGGCAGCGGATTGCTTGCTTGATGTATCGCTTGCTGCTGCTGCTGCTGCTGCTGCTGCTGCTGGCTTCTTTTCAGTGCCAATCTTTGCCCATGTCTTGAAATCGACACAGACTCGACAGGGCTTGCCGTCTTTCATTGGGATCTGCTCGCCAGTTGTGGGATCAACATACACTGTTTCTTTGGCCATTCTCTTGATGAAATGTGTAAAAAAGAGTAAAATGAAGTGTCTCTTTTTTTTTATAAACCTTGCCCCCCGTTTATCTGCTACGTAAAGAACAAGTTTTTCCATTCTTTTTTGACTCATATATAGAAACTCAGCGTACAATCATCGCCATCCCGAGCCATTCAGTGCATACCATTCAAATTGCTAAAAGGTTTGTTTCAAATTAGGTTTCTTCTTTTTTTTTCCTATACAACACTTTTTTTCATATTAGTAATAATATGGTGCAAGCAAAAACACTGAGGGGCAGCAAGAAGGTGCCCTGTGAAGGTAGGCTCTTTCTGCTGTATGGGCACAACATGACTAAGCAATGTATCGTCTCCTGTAGAATGTCGAGACCAAAAGAGAAAATGCAATGGAGAGAGTCCCTGTGAAAGGTAAGAGGGGGGGGGGGACCTGTAGGTGTCTGACAGCTGGCCTGACACACAGTCTACTGTAGATGCCACAAGTTCAATCTATGCTGCGTCTATACATCCACTCGCTCTCCTCGAGACGAGGAGTACATTGAGCTGGCCAGAAGAGCAGCTCTGGTGTCACAAGTGGAAACATTGAATAATCAGATAAAGGACATGGAAACCTTGATGAAAGATATGGGCACAAACAACAGATCAGTCGATTTTGCAGCTTCCCCGGCCCACAGCATGCCTTCCTTGATGGACGACAGCGATAAGAGTGTATCCAGCTACGAAGACAGCTCGGTCGCCTGTCTTGCCTCTATCCCTTCGAATGTAGAGATAACCGACATTGACAAGCTGATGCCATCAAAGCCCAGAAAGCGCATGAAACGCATTGCAACTTTCGACAACGGCGCTCATGCTTACATTACAGCAGATCAAGACGAAACTCTAGCCAAAGCAGCGCCTTGGACACTCACCTTTGAAAAGGGCAACATGTGCATCAATACACATGTGAAATCGCACACTGATTTGCTCAACAATCTCTATCAGATGATGGGCTCCCTGGAACTCTTACCGCAAGTGCCTGCAAACATCTCCATGGCAGTCAGACAAAACTCGCTTATCGGCATCCTCAACACACTGATCCGAAAGAAATACGGCAAAACACACTGCAAAAACGTAGCAAGATCTGTTCGCATCTTTGTCACGCCAGACCTGTCCAATGTCAGCACCATGGTTGTAGCGCAATCGCCAGACTCGATTCAGACCACCACCATGAAACTGCTCCGTGCGTATCTCCGTTGCCAGCATGTCCAGCAGCTCGCTATCCACGTTCGCACATTTATACGACTCTACGTGGACGAAAACGCCATCCAAGACTCGCCCGCTGCCATGGCCCTCTGTGCTGCTATCTGCACCCTGCGCTGCAAACATGTAGCAGACTGCCTGCCGTCAATTTCGCTTGTAGAGTACGGCAAATTTTACTTTGAGCGCGCTCGTGATCTCTTATCAGATCTTTTTGATCAGTTTGATCTAGAGACACTGACGAGTTACACATTCATGACTATTTATAAACTCACCGTTTCACATACAGAGGAAGCGATGCTCTACGCTGACTTGGCTGAGCGCATCACCCTGGTACTGGCACCACACTACGACGCAATCCTCAAGCAGAAACTCGACGGCAACGACGACCCTTCGCTGCTGCTGCGAAAAGGCGAAGCTGTGCATTTCAGTCGTCTCCGTAACCATCTGCATCGGGCGCAAACCTTTGAACAAATTTCACGTGCTGGCAACCCTGCCATGACGCCTACTGCCAAGGACAGCCTTTTACTGAACAAACAAGACTTGCCCTTTTGTACATTGCTGCACATGGGAGAAGGTAAATGGGAGATTGCTGAAGACGACTCGGTGCAGGAAAAGTGGTTTGCGGAAATGAATGGCTACATTCTGCAACTCCAGAGAGCAGAACACGAAGCAAGCCGTGCTGCTCAGTCCTGTGATCTGCACCATTTAGTGGGCCTTATTGGACACCAAGTTGAAATGGCCACTCGTCACTGGTACTACAAGGTGCTTCCGCCCGAGTTCAGGCTGTCGCTCCCCTTGTATGATTCCAACATCCCGTGCAAGGAATATTACACCACGCTGGAACGCGAGTGTTCTCATAGCGCTATCCCTGTACTGACTACACTGGCATTGTACGAGGAGTGGATTGTCTTGAGCCAATGCTACCTGCCCAAGAAAATACCTGCTCCTAGTACGGATTGGCGTCTCTTGAACCAAGTATGGCGAGGCGGGCCTACTGTGGACACTACAGATCCGAAATGGGTGCGTCGCGTTGCCAAACTGATGGACCTGCGCAAGGCCATTGACTTTGAAGGAACAGATCAGGAATATCTGATTGCCGTCAACACCATGCTTGGCCCTATGGAGACAGCAGTGGATACTGCCACCATTACTCTTGCTCTACACTCTGCTTTCAACACTATTCGACTCGTCAAATTTCTGCGATCCAGAGACGCTGACTGCTACTTTGACATCCGTGTCCTGATCAATGCCTGGCAGTATCTGCTGACCATCTCCAAACTGCGAAGCGTGATGCCTGCCGAGATTTTGGCGTTTATTCCTCGCATTCACAAGAACTTGACCACATGCATGGCCATTGTTCAAGAAGAGCTCAAATTGCAGCCCTATCAAGGCAAAGTAGGTGATTATGTCGCAGAAATGGAGCGAGATCTCAAGAGCCAAGTGATCAATGACGATGATGATTGCGACTGTGTTGCTTGCCCGAATGCATAAACCACCATCTTTATCTCTTTACATTTATATTAATTTTTAATTTGCATTATCCCCCTTGTTTGATACAAGCTCGCACTGTTATTTTATACCTCAATTCTTCTTTTTTTCCCCATTTCTATTAATACTATTATCAATGCACAACAATAAAACTACACTGACGATAGAGGCATTGAGCCTCCTCCTACAAAATCGATTAAAAAGTTTGTTAATGATTGCTCTATCCTTCCTAATGCAATCTACAAAAGTACTTTTCAAGGCGCATCTAATAGTGTTGATTATAAAATAAAAGAGTTTTACTATTTGCACCATCAAACATTACAATCAAAACCAAAGCAGTAAAACTTCGAGCTGACTATCACAAACTGTCCTTCAACGACAAGGCAATTGTCTCATTGGGTTTGAACTCCATTGTCGATTTGAGCTTTTTACCTATCCCTACTCACAATACAATTTTAAAGTTGTGCAAAAAGTACAATTGTGCGTTGTACAGATAGCAATATCCTTACAAATAATATAGAGAAGTTATCGAATGAACCCGATCCAATAAAAAGTCATTGCTATTACTCTGATTAGAATAAGCTCGCGGCAGCCACCTATAGTTCCTTTTAAAAACCGTCTTTAGAATAGCACATTTGACTAACAGGTATATTTCTCTTTCTTCTTCTTTCTTCAACAATTGCAAATGAAGTTTTCCTTGAAACAGTCTGTTATTCTTGCGCTAGGTGTTGCTGCTTCTGGAGTGAGTGCCAATTCATGTCAAGAACTAAATGGTCAAAAGGCAATCGATGAATGCTACATGAAGATTGCTTTGGATTATGCTTTGATTCACAATCCTGGATTTCCCTTTGGTGCTTTGATCGTAGATCACACCAAGAACGATATCTCTTGTTATGGCGCCAATTCAAACAAAAAGAACAAGTTGCTTCATGGAGAAACTGCTGCATTCTGGAAGTAAGTTGGACATGGATCGACAGCTGAAATGCGCATGTTAACAGCTTTTTGTTAGCTGTACCGAATTGTATCCTTCTCCTACCAATGATGACATGTTTAATCCCGGTTTGGATTGGTCTCAACAGACTTTATACACTACTGGTGAACCTGTGAGTACTATTGCATAAACAATATACATCATATGCTCATCAAAAGCGCTTTGCATAGTGTCCCATGTGCGCCTCTCAAAGTATCTATCGTGGTGTTTCCCGCGTTGTATGGGGCACCTCTATTCCGGATATCAATAAGAGTGGAAGACAGCAATTGATGATTAGCATGTAAGTAGAGTAGACGGTAAAGCGGTGTCAAGAGTAGCATACTAAGCGATCATATCCAGGCATGATGTCGTTGCTTCCGCCAAAATTGGTGCCAACCTCCCCAATCCTGAAGTGCCTATCCTCGAAGGTGGTGTTTTGAAGGACGAATGTGATCATGCATTCTGGTGTGCATTTGAGGTATTCAGAGACGATGCGTACTATGCTGCTATGGCAAAAGATGGACTTGAAAAGTACATTGAAGATAGAGATGCTCGTTTCAAGTGCAAGACAGTGCCCAAAACGGAACATGACGAGCTCTAAAGAGACAAATCAACTGTAAATATGGTCAACAGCCACTCCATGTAAAATCACGCTGTATATAAGAAATTTATTCTTTTTTAAACATGGCTAACAGCCACTGCCATGTCTAAAAAACACGCTGTACATAATAAACATCCTTCGTTTACAACCAAATAACTGTACGTTCTGTTTTGGATTGCCACCGTACTCAATGGACCTTCAATTGCCTCGATTACCATTATGTATATGAATCGCAGCTTGAGAAAATGTAACATTAACGCCGCTTACAGTATTCTCTAAGCATAGTACTACAAACATAGCTCATGCTCATGTGTCTTTTGATATAGATACTGTCTTATCTATATCAGCCATTATTTTGAATCTAAATCAAAAGATACAATGTATATTTTTTGCCCTGTTACCTCTTTCAAAATGATAACAGGTTACTTATCATTATCTCTTGGTGTCACAGAGTCTGGTTATTGTTGTCTATCGTGTACACTTTATCACTTGTTATCTTAATTAAGCATATGATGTTTAGCACTCTCATTTACCTCTGACTGCCGTGTATTGTGTGAACTGTTATAAATTCCCATGCTTGAAATTGGTATATAAACCCAAGCTAATCGATCCAATTCTTCCTCTCTTTTAACAGAAATCAAGAAAATGTCTGCTTCTACTTTTACTTCTGCTGCCGCTGCATCTGCTGCCATTCCAAGCTCTCAAAGAGAGTTCACATGTGTTGACCTGTCCGACTTTGACAACCGTCGTGATGAAATCATCAAGACACTGATGGGGGCTGCCACCACTCAGGGTTTCTTTTATGGTAAGTAATGGGTGTTTGTATATGCAATTGGCAACTGTGCTCATTCTGGATGGTATTAGTTGTGAACCATGGCATTGATATCAAGGATATCCGTAGCATGTTTCAAGCCAGCCACGATTTCTTTGCTTTGGATGATAGCATCAAGGCAAAGTATCCTATTGATGTAAGCAGAAATGCTGGTTGGGAAAAGCTGGCTCAGATCAGGCCTTCTACTGGCGTTGCTGATCTCAAAGAGTCCATGCAACTCGGCTTTCATAACATGGAGGATATCTGGCCTGCTCTTGAAGACTCTCCCACTTTCCGTCCTACTGGTGAAAAGTTCATGCTCCAATGTAACGAGGTCTCTACCAAGTTGCTTACCTGTTTGGCTGTTGGTCTCGGTTTTGAAGAGGATTTCTTTACCAAATGTCATGACATCAAGAAGGAAGATTGTCTCAACACATTGCGTTGTCTCCACTACCATGACATTACTGGTCAAACCTTCCCTCCTGAATACTGGCGTGCTGGTGCTCACACTGATTTCGATACATTGACCTTGCTGTTCCAACGTCCTGGCGAGAATGGTCTTGAAGTGTGCCCTGGTCGTGAGGCATCCACCGAGTTTGGGCACGGAGACTCATGGACACCTGTTAACCCACAAGAAGGTGACATTGTTTGTAACATTGGTGATATGATTATGCGCTGGTCTGATGATCAATTGAAGAGCAACTTTCATCGTGTTCGTGCGCCTGTTGTTGGTGAATACCAAGGCCCCCGTTATTCCATTGCCTACTTTAACCAAGCAAACAAGTCTGCTGTTATTCAAGGACGCACTCGTTACCCTGATCCCATTACTGCTGGTGAATTTATCAAGCAAGCTATGGAAAGAAACTACCGTGCTCTTCAAGAGCTAAAGGCCAAGAAGGAGGAACTGCCTGTTCAGCCCACTGCCATCAGCACTATTGCTGCTTAAGCTTGTATTCTCATCCATCATTTGTATATTTATATTTCTCTTACAGAGGAATAAGGAGTTACTGTAAATATTATAGAACATGGCTTATTCTTCTCTTTTTTCAACTTTTCTCGGTAAGAGAGATCATACTTCTTTGCGGTGCAGCCAAATCCGCGTTAAAAACCTGTATAAATAAAATAACATCATCTCTTTTTTTTTTTTCCATCATGAATACTGAACGACTCCATTTATCCATACATGATGTATCCTTTAGACGCTAGAGGCAGAGATCCCCATTTTTGTCTACAGGCATACGCACAACTCAGATGTCCATCAAGCAAGGCAACCAGAAATAGAAACGGAGGAGTACGTTGCAATAGCGAAATGGAAGAAATGCAACCAGACTTACATCAGGTTTAAGGGGATCAAAAAAAGGGGTTGAAAGCAGAAGATGTATGCTCCAATGTGTATGCTCTATAGTGTAATAAATCACTAGATTATTTTAGCATGAATCGCTACGTAATACCATTTTATATGACATGCAAATTACAGTTTGTAGATCTAATCCAAAAGGATACCAGTAGACTGATGATGATGATGGGTCCATGTTACATGTACATATCAAGGAGTGCGATATTAATGTATTGAGGCAATTTGAACAAATGATATCGAAGGATTTCATGTCAATGCATCACGTTCCAGCTAGTATACATAAATGAGATTTCCATGATAATTGTTAACTGCAAAGGGTATACTATAGTACTAATTTATTGGTACAAGAAGATATCCACATGAGGAAGCTTCTAGTTGTTCTTTTCGCACTCGGAGGCCCCATGCTTTCTTTTTCCAGACATGGAAAATACAATAGCTCTGGAGTCACCTTTGATCTCTTCCATTAGTAGTGTGTCCAAATAGTTAGCGAACCGTCAGTAGAAGATCATCACCTGTTCATCGCTTACTTTGCTGTGTGTCTTCAATTCTGTTAATGGCAGTTGACAGTTGTTAATAGAATGTTCAGGATCTACATATAATGCTCTTTCACTTTCTCCAGAACTGCTATAGAGTCTTGTACGTGTCGCTGTATCTCGACTTTTCTCTGACAAGTCTGGCTTTCTCCAACTGCAATTTGTACATAATGCCGTCCATATCTTCATCACTTGCAAGCAAATCACGCACGTCTGATGTAGCTTCAATGTTGGAACTTGAGACAGTGGTGGTAGTTTCTATTGTGGAGGGCTCAATCTGCAACTTACAAGCGCCTTTGCCTCCTCCCAGAATGCCTTGTTATACGTGCCTGTTCCTTTGATAAATCGTACATTTTTTCAACAGATATTACATCAATCAATGTAATTCAGCTACTTACCCTTCGACTATCATCTCTGATTTCTTATAGTCTCGCAGGGCCATTGCAAATCGGCTCATCCATGTTGTAAAAAAGAGTCATTAGTTCCATCTCCTCCCTATACTTCAGCCATTGCATGAAGTTTGTTTTGTTTTGTTTTGTGTTGCAAAATCGTTGAACTCTGTTGTTTCTTACGTAGTTGTTATTTAGCTCTATAAAAATATTAAACTTTTGATCATTATATTTCGATTCACAGGTAAGTATCTCTATTGATTTACCTTGTTTTCCACGATATTCAGACATTTGGGGCGAGATTCTTGGATTGACCAAAGCATTTGATCCAGGATGTTTTCATTGATCAAAGTCTAAAGCTAACCACAAACTATGCCGACTAGAGATTGGGCATGTCTATTACAACTAGCTCACGATCTTGGTAAAAGTAAAGTTTTTGGTGATTGGAAAAGCTGAAAAATAAGAGCTTACCGTGTTCGTTTGCGTTCACATTTTTGTTAACATCCTGGCTGATAAGTTTATACTGATAACATCAGTCAATTGATATCACAGCATGTAGTAGAAGCGACATGTTCTTGTCAAAAATAATCAAAGGTAAAATTTGAATACAAATAAGTAAGCACGGTTGCAAATCTTATACATGTAATGTAGTCCATCATACAGTTCTTATTCAAAGGCTGTTGCTACGTAGGCTTAGGTTGTTGATGACAAAAATACATCTACGAAGGCTTCATAGTATCTCTTGGGACGTAAATTTTTAACGCAATATCCTTCAAAAGACATTGGCTTGTATGAAAAAGTAGCGCTGGCCATTGCAAAGCATTGTCCATCATGAAAGACAGTTAAAAGATCTCCTAGACAGTGTATGTGCATACATCTGATTTTCAGCTGTAAACTGGCAGCGGCACCGCCAGTGCTAGGAGTATCGCCAGTGCTGGTACTATTATTATCAATTGGGAAATTCATGAGAACAACACTGTACTAGATCGTGTATTTACAATACGTCCAAATTCACTGTAGTGTAATGCAATGAGCCCCTCTTTATTAGTCTTTCTTTGGCTTTAATTGATTCAAGCCAAACTTTTTGTAAAAGATCAAGTCTTTGATAAAGAATGGGAGATAGTAGAATAAGAGGAACACCCAAGAAGTAGCACCGTAGGTAATGTACTTGGGGGATACAGGCTGAGTAATCTTCTTGACGACATGTCTAGCGAATACTTCGTTGGGGGTATTACCAGCACCTGATTATATGTTGTTAGTGCACGCTACAAGACTCATTGTTAGTGGACCATACCTTGAGACATGTTGGCACGAGCAATAATGAACTTGGCTACAGAGGCGTAGAGAGAATCTAAAGGGCACATCTCTATAAATATCATGCGAGATAATACCTCATCATCATCATACCTTCAGGGACATTCACAATTTTAGCACCAGCATTACCAAAGTTTGACTTGATAGCGCCAGGAGCAACAACGACGACTTGGATACCAAATGGCTTCAACTCGAGTCGCAAGGTATCCGACATGGAATGAACAGCCGCCTTGGAGAGGGCATAGACACCAGCCCAAGGTGTGCTAACATAGCCGACAACGGAGCCAATGTTGACAATCTTACCTGAACCTTGCTTTGCCATATGAAGAGCAACCGCCTTCGACATGGCGAGCGTGCCAAACACATTGGTATTCACACACTGGTGTGCTACTTGCAAGTCAATGTCCATCAATGCACCTACAGCACTGCACACAATGAGATGGATAAACAAACACTATCAGAAACAACTTACGGTGCACCTGCATTATTGATCAACACGTCTACGCATTGTGTTGAGTAACAGGACCATCATCACGCCCTATTGTATACACATTTACCGATACGGCCTACTCTATCAATCACTTTCTGGCGTGTGCGTGTGTGTGTGTGCACAAGGTGTGAGTCATCATTTTCCTTTTGAAATGTGATAACGCATGCTATACCTGGACTACTGTATCGATTGAATTCTGATCGTTAATGTCCAACGCTTCCTTTTCACATCCAAATGCTAATGGTTCCCTGTGATTATTAGTAAAGGCTTGGCTTGGTTCTCGAGAATTGCAAATGCACCTTCCAATCCCTCCAATGCATCCACATTGCGAGTGGTTGCAATGACATGATGTCCTTCCTGAGCAAACTTTTGAGAAAGGGCATAACCTGGTTTGAACGCACTATTTTTAGATTTCGCCAGCATATGATGCTGTTTGCCATTTTACCTATGCCACCCTTGGAACAGCCAGTGATAAGAACAATTTGTTTAGTCATTTGTGATAAGCAAAGTAGAAAAAAAGGGCAAAACGCAAACGCCTTGAGAAAATAGCATTTGTAAATGCCGCTCATCTTTGCTTGTCTTACCAACCCACAGCAGGTTACATTAAAATAATGTTTATTACTATTACTATTACTGTTGTGGATGAAATGCTACTACTATTAATATGATGGGATGTTGTTGGCTAATGTACAGGAGGTGGGGTTCAAGAGGGATATACAGTGGAGAGGAAGGGGGGGGACGAAAAAAGCGAGAAAACAGCATGAAAGTCTAGCATACGATGCTGCTGTTGGTGGTGGTTGTTGATGCTTTGCTTTTGTGGCGCTGATCTTGCTGCTGTCCACAGGTATTGCTATTATCTATAACATCCTCTTCGAGCGCGGGAAATGAAAAGTACATCTTCTCGAATGGACTATTGCCTTGGCTCTTGTTGTCAACTTGCTGGTGCTGCTGCTTTGATGGCAAGACGAGTAGCAAGAGCTGCTTTACAAATGTGGGCATATTTGATTGTTCAGCTTGGATCTGTTCGGTCATGGTTTTGCAGGATGAATGAGTGAAGGAATGAATGTCTGCCTGGACGCGCAAATTGAATTGATGTTGGTAAAGCGAAAGAATGGAGAAAAGAGAAAGGGAAAAAGGGAAAAAGGGATCAACTTTTTATATACAGAAAGAACATGTTTCTTGGTGTAGGATCTCATTGGGATACAAATACTGTAAAAGACATAATATAGACACAAAGTTTGAAAGGGACATGTGCTTTGAAGGTGTCTGATTGAAAGACCTTTTTTTCCCCTTACCTAGTACCCGATCCTCTCTCAGCAAAAGAGCCTCAAGGAGCAAAATAGTGTAGCAGGGGATTTTGCACACAAAAGAAAGGAAAGATTGGCCCAGAACTTGTTTCCTTTTATATCTCTGCTCAAAGGGAAATCTACCGAATTGCATGCAATATATACAAAACTGTTGAATTTGAGGTTACATTTTTCAATCGACTAGTTTTGAACATTCTTTGGGCCTTTTCCCATTTGTATGGATGGCAAAAAGAAATCATTTGATCGAGTCTGCTTGAAATATACATGGCACACGTGCTGTGGGGTTGGGGCTCGAGGATGGAAAGCCTGCCAGCTCCCATTGAGCTCAAACTGAGAGACAACTTACGATACAGTCAGGCTTATGGAAAGAATATTACTATTTGCACCATTTTTAAAATGAACTATTTCAAATTGTCAAGTTTATTTAAACTAAAGCGAT
>JAXQGS010000776.1:0-14695 GCA_037040325.1 Mucor sp. M7501 | reverse complement strand
GGAATTGCAAAAACAAAACCAAGCATTCATGAGCCAAAAGACTGATGTGTTTTGCTTACTGAACATTGTGCTTGTTAACATTTGGTTTGATGGTCTGTAGTTTATCATCTAGCGAAACAATGCATTATTAAATTGCTTGGTGCTATTCTGGCCGTCTGTCATGGCTTGTATCACGAGAAATTGCTGTTCAAACACATCTATTGTATGTTGCCTGCCCGTAGATGTTTGCTCCCACTAATACAGTCGAGAAACATTGCGAAAGGGTCAGATCCACAGTAACAGACCACATGCGGGAGCGTTTTCATATTATGGTGAAGATTTTTAGTTGGTATTTCAATAAATTTGAGCAAGATACATATGTTACAGACAAGAAATAGATATCAACAAGGATCTAGAATCGTACAGCCAAGATAAAGTCAACTATTCTACTAAAAATAGAAAAAGATGGAGCAAAGGAGGTAGCCGTTAGATCAAGAAGATTTCCTGAGAACATATTGCATCACATTCGTTTTCTTGAATCAGAAAACGAAAGTTTGTTTTCGTTCCTTTATGTTTGATGTTTTTAGGCAAGTTCATTAATTAGGAAATTCCTTAGTGGTTGTGCCACCGGGATTTTGTGATGCTTTTGATATACAACAAACAGTGTTGACAAATCATATACAGTGCAACCTTTCCGGTTGGGAATGATTAGTCTTCAAACTTTAACATGGTCACCATGCTTGTCCTTTTTGATTTGTTTCCCCTTTTCCCTCGAGATTCTATCTTAACTTGATTTAGATGTCGAAAGGAATTGTCATAAAAATGGAGTTTGCATGAATTATCAATACAGAACTTTTAAACTTCTGTGTGTTTGCATACACACAAGCTGGCTTTGTTTCATCTGGCAAGCAACATTTGCTTTGTATACACAGCCCAAGGAAATACTTTAATATGAAACTCGGGCATTAGCAAGGGGCTGCATTCACGTATGATATATGACAAAGTATTGCTCTATCAATTATCTCATGTAGCAGTGCATTGATGTCATGCTGAAGTATTCAAAGTTGTCAAGACATACATAATTGTTGATTCATCGTGTAATCCTCAAACGTATATAGTCTGATTCTGTCTTGAGATGCTGATAGTTGATAATAATGATGTTTACATGTAATAAGCTTTCGACTAGGCGTAAAGATACCATATAAAATATCTTTGCTTGTACACACAAGTAGTACCAGCAGACTAGTCTGGATCCAGTAAATCAAGACATTACTATTCAAACAAAACGAACAAGATGAGGGTGCGGGATTACTGCCTTTTCATTTTGCCTTTGGTGTATGATGTTTGTCAATTTACTAAAGGCAAGAAGCGCAAATGTTCTAGTACTCAATTTAACATGCTTTTGATCTCGCATGACGATTTTTTTGCACATTTTACACACTAGGAAGAGCAAAAATTCTGCAATTAATTTTAGTTTCGATGCTTTGTTTTGTTTGGTTGATGTAACAAAACGCAATACACAGCGTCTTTGTTTATATAATGAGAGATTGTTGATTGATTATGAGGTTTGACCATCAGCAGATGGTTACATACAAGCTGTTATTTATACGCCAACTTATACAAGCAAATCTGTACAAAAAGTTTATTGCAATGTTGCACTAGAGTGAGAAAAAAAGTTTTCTTGCCTGATGGCAAAATGTCAAACTTTTAGATGCATATAAAAACCTTTCAAATCTCGGCTGGTCTTTCTTTTCTTTCGTTTCTCATCACAACATCTCTCAATACATTTTCGATTCTTTACCATGGTTTCAATAGCAAAGATCTCTTCTTATTTCTCAAATCAAATCTCAATGAACGATGTTACATCAGTGTATGGTCCTTTTACATTAAGCGTTAAGGACATTAATACCTCTGGCGGTCAATGGTATGTTTTATTTAGCATTCAATCTGCTTCCGGCCAGACTTACTAAAGCATCTTTATAGTACTTGGTGTGGAAAATATGGCCATCAAAGAACCATCTGTCCATATCTCAGATAAATTCTCGAGTCCTCTTTAACCAATTCAAAACAATCACAAACTGAAAAAAAAACAAAAGCATTTGCCCCTCTCTCATAACGCACAAAGGAAAAAAACTTCTTCATCATTGCCTCACTGCTACACATCTTCTAATTGCCATGTATATATATCATACTCATTTAAAAAAAAAACTCTTGATACTATAAAATAAACATCATTGTTTTCTTCGCAACCCAAATGATTTACACATTACTATACAAACGGATCATTGCTATATTAAGATTTTGCGATCTTGGGGACATTTGCTTGTATGACATTGCCTTTGTCGATGTTGGACACAAACAAGAATGCGTTTCCTTATGAATGCCGATTTTCAGGCACCTCCCTTCACTGTATTATCAAGCCTGCAAGAGTGCACGCCAGAGCATCGGATGTACAGCGAATCTGTTCTTATACGGTTTTAGCCTTGTGTGCAGCAATGCACACAAACAAATCGATGCTCAATCATAATCATATTTTGTAGATTAAACAAATACACAAAAACATGAATTAGTGTTGTTATGGAGTGATTGGCGTAAGTGCTGTATCACATACTTTCCAGTCGATGGATCCGGTTTCCTGATCCTATTCCGAATGATGAGCGATAAAAGTCGAACTCAAACTTCGCCTAAAGGCCTAGCACATATACTATACGCATATTTCATTCGTATTATGCTTTTTATGCAATACTATCTCTATTAAATGCATCATAAACGCACATATCACTCGGATATGATTATTATTCACAGAGAATGATTTCAACAACAAACAGAAGCGGAAACAAATACGGGTTGTTTGATGACACACAAAAGTGTATTTTGGAATGATTTAACTTCTAGAATCAATTTCAGCTTATTGCCTCTACATGATCTAGCCATTCTATAATGAAATGCGTCGTATACTGCTGAAAGCTATATAGCTGATTGGAAAAGCGATAGCTGTAAGATGTGATTTCACACCAATCACACACCAATCACACACAGTACAGTACTATATCAAAAGATTCATATCCATTGAACTTCATCTCGTACACCACCCGTTTGATATCACTTTAATGTATGCATTCATAGTAAAACAAATACAGGCGCTTTGTTTGAAATCCCCTTTCTTTATTGTATCAGAGTTTTCAAAGTGATACAAGTTCCATTAATAGCTTGACATGGAAATTGGATGCACATATCAGAGAACTATACATACAGTATTTGTGTATTTTCTAAATAAAAAATAAAGACAGAGAGAACCGCTCAAGAGGCTCGGGAACTATATAGATACAGAGACAAGATTACAAGTTCTCGATCCATTTTCAAATTGTCGATGAAAAAGGTCGATTTCACCCTCAAAAACTTTACGATGTATAAAACCTATTACATCTCAAAGAAGCTTCTATTTACATGATACACAGATAATAGCTATGAAGGTTGCTAGAATACCGATTTGATCCGCAGTTGATGATAAAAGAACAACAGCAGCAACAGCAACAATAACAATAACAAAAAAAAAACTCACACAATAGTTACCAGGTACATCAGGTACCACAACACTTCAGTTTTAGGACTGTGCGCTAGATTACTCTCTTCCGAGATTGGAGCCGGAACTTGCTCCATCCATGTGTAACCGCCTGTTGCCCACCCAACTATGCATTTCTGTTTTAGTTCCTGCCGATGGCCCATCTCTTCCTGTTGTTCAAATCAGTCACTGTTATGAATGCAATCCTTTGAAAACAAATAGACTCCATTTATAAGAATCCAGATTGGGCTTTCTGTTTGCCAATGTGGGTTTGAGGGAGGAGTCAAATCTGATCTGGGCACTTTGTATTTAGCATTTCGTACCAGCTTGCATTTGACCAAGGATCAGATTGATGCATTTACTATATAAACAGCAAATTCCTAATGCTTTGAACAACGATTTCTCATTTTGTAAAAGGTACCTCTCATGGTTTTCATCGAAAGTTGAATGATCGTCTTTTTACCTCAAAAACAGAGACTTCCACTATAGGATGTATTGAATGAAAATGTTTCTCTCGATCCAAAGCGACTCTTGAAACTTTATGATGCCTTTCTGTTGAAGGCAATGGATGATTCTAAAGCTCATAAAAGGGGAGCTGTGCATTGAGAGGCACTAGAGCTTAGCTTTAGTATTGTATTTCGACATTTGATAGGGTTAATTGCGAAATTGCCATTCGAATTGACGTGGCATATGATTTTCGGAGGGTCCCAACATTCTCTACTAGCTACTACACACAAGAATAGCAGAGAAACTTATATCTTAACTCATTAACTAGAGATTAATAACTAAAGGTTACTTTTTCTACATCTAATAATGTGTTTTTATAGGATGTTGAATAAGTATACAGTCAGGCATTTCTCTTGTTTAGATCAAAAATGTTGATTGCTCATTGTATTTACATAGCTAAAAAGCGCAAGATAGCGTACTGGATCTGCACATCAACTTTATTATACCTAGCTTCTCAATAGACGAAACAATGATTGCAAGATGGCCAACGCCAAAAATGGTGCATCCAGTTGCTAGTATGGTCTTGGCAAGTTACCCACCCCCGTATTACGCCGTTCTTTTGTCCTTTTGCTTCATGTTCTAATACCAATAGCCGAATGTTGTATAGTTGACTGTCAACCAGTTGTGCCAATGCATGGCAGAAGGTGATAATTGTGCATAAAGTGGCTTATTATGATCACTCATCCGTAGAGGCATCTTTAATATAGACAATGGCAATAAAGATGGGGGGGCTGTTGATCTGACTAAAGTACAGTCTCTAATAAGACTTCTTAGCTCAGTTCAACACGGCACTCTATTGAATACGATAGGTTTATTCAAAGTGGGTCGAGCTAATTCACATCCCCCACGTTTAGCTGAAATTTTACAGGTGAAGATGGCGATCATTCATAGACCCCATCTTCGTCATGCATTGCCATGACGTATATTTGGTTCCTTTTTAGTAATAGCGCATCAATTAAACTTTTCTGCTTTAAATTGCCAAACTCTAAATGTTTATTGCTTTTCTTTTTTATTTTCAACAACATTCCAAAATGGATTCACAACAACAACCATCATCTGGCGATTTGAAGGATATTCAGAGACAACATCAATTGGACTTTGAAAAGAGTCCTACTAGTATTCACAGTAGTAGCGATGATAGTAGCGCAAGCTCAATAAGGCCACTCTCTTTGCTTGAAAGACGTCAATCTAGCAAGTTGCAAAGCCAAAACGATACAGGCTCACTGGAAGGAGAGGCTTTAGGTGCTATATCGCCCATGCCAACCGGTGCTGAGAGAATGGCTGCCTTGAGAGATTTAGGTGCAACATTTGAGGAAGGTCAAAGGTCAATTGCCAAGGTGGCAACACCAACAGAGACTGTGGTGCCTAGTTTTGTTGATTCTGATCAATTAGAGGTAATAGCTGATAGTTAAACAAGGTGAATATGAAGCTCACTGAACTGTGAGATATATAGGTTCTGCTCCACAAGAAGAATAACCCCAATTTAACTGATACCTGCAAGGATACAGTTGCTCACTAAAGATGTTTGTATTCAACTGCTCATGTAATTTTATGTAATAAACTTTAAATATCAACAATCTCAACCCTTGATTCTTTGCAACCATACGCAGAGGGCTCAATGCTTATTAAATCTTGACGGGGCATACATAAGAAGGGGATTTCCTAACAAGTGTGCACAATAAGAATAAAGAAGAACTCTTTTAAAACTCGTTTTTCAATGCAACTTACGTGATCAGGTCTGTCAAACAGGTAAGCATACAGACAACGAAGAATGGAATCATGAGCAATGATCAATACATCGTTCTTTTCGCGCTCCAATTCCATAATGACCGACTCGAGTCTCACGGCTAAATCATGATAGGATTCGGCTCTTGGATAACGATGTCTGTAAGGGTCCTCCTTTGCTCTTTCCACCTCATCAGGGAACTTTTGCTTGATTTGCTCCTTGTTCAGACCATCAATTTCTCCGGGATTGATTTGATTCAGAACGGATTGCTGGCGCACAATGAGTCCTTCTTCGAGGAAAGGCAGTGCAGTCTGTCTCGACTTTTTGCGAGTCGATGTCCATACTGTCAAAGGACGCTGGTTCTCCTCTGCGTTTCCCGATGCTTGTCTTTGCTTTTCGCGGTATACCAAGATGAACTTTTTCAACCTCTGAGCGTACAATTCACCTTGTTTTGAAAGACCCGCATCCACCTTGAAGGATCCTGGATTGGTTGATTCGCCAGCCTAAAGTTTTGCAAGTAACACACAGCATTAGTAAACCATGACAAACTCAACATGAGCATTCACTGTACTCTGGCAAAGTAGATGGTTCTGGGTCGATTGTGCAGATTCATAAGGTAGTATACAATGCGAGATTGCAAGTAGCCCTGCACATTGTTCACAATCAGCTGCTCGCCGAAATTCATCAGCTTCACAAAGGGCAAGGTCAAATCGCCAATGACCTTGTAATGGAGTTCACATTGTTCGATGCGGTGCTATACCATATCGCACATCTGTCAATGTTTGTGTATTTGGCAGCAAATGTCTGTCATTTTGCTTACCGTGTAATCCTTCACGGCCTCTTCTGGATCCCATCCTACATACTTTTTTTGGCAGTGAACACGTTAGCGCGGCGGTCATGTGCATCTTGTTGGATCCAACTACTTGCATCGGGTGATGATATTTTAACACTCTTGATATTATTCAATACCAGTGAGGGCTTATTACAGATGGACTCGATGAAAAGAACCTATCAAATCCGGGCATTTGATGAGTGTGAGCTCATGTGTAACATGCGATTATCTCTTTTTACATGAATGTCCAAGGCCACAAGCTTGTCGTGAATCTCCCTGCGTCTGTCTTCAGTGATGTTGTTGCCGTCGTATATGCCTACCTGGCCCCCTCCCTGCTGAAGCCATTCAATCATGTCGTTCAAGCAGTCGTCGGCAATCTTGAGTCTGCGGCCGTAAGCATCGTCATTGTCTAAAGTGTGTGCAGCATGCTGAACAAAAAGGTGCCTGAATATACAAACGCTGAGACTTACTAGGATCAAACATTTCGTTTGGAATAGGGCCCATCAGCTTTCTTCTGTAGTTGCCTACACTGAATACTTTGGTCGAAACACCGAGCCATCGCATGTATCTACACAGCGATCTCGAAACATGCGTTTTGCCTCTGGCAGGAAGACTGTCTCGGAAGGTTAGATGCAGCTTTTTAAAATCGACAACAATGGAGAGTACGCACCCGACGGTGATGATGGCCACAGCGCCTGCATGGAACAAACGTCCACTTGCTGTCTTGTACAATTGAGCACCTGCCATTTTGAAAAATGAAAAATACAAGAAAAAAATGCAGATGAAATCAATGGGATGCCACTCTCCATTTTGTGGGGAAGACTGAAAGCCTCATTATTATTTTAGTTGCCCGAAATCATCCGCTTCAAGTCTTTCCAGTCGCATTAAGCAGACCTCGGTTACATTGTATCTCTTCTGGCTCCCATTATTGCACAGACGAAATGACAGCAAATATGTATAGTCCTGATCGAATTTAGGTTTGCAGTTCCATTTTTCCCACTGACTCTTTTGATAATAGATTTATTCATATACCAAATGCCAAGTGGCAGATCGACGGCTATAACGTCATGTACCTTTCAATGACAAAATCCAGAGTCTCTGCCCAGAGTCGAGTTGTTTTTCTCTTTTCAAATTCATACACATCCAGATCTCTTGATTTCGTCTTGATGCTGTCTGTCATTTGGTCCAAGAAAACTTGCTCGTCAAAGTAAAAGCCGCTTGCTTTGGAGGAGACAGACATGATTTGCAGCAGGCAGATCCACGCTTCTGCCAGATAGTCCTTGGTGCACGACTTGATATCGTCAAAGCCAATCATCACCAGCATATCAATCAGTGCTTTGGTGCACTGCGTCACAGACCAGTCGATTTGGTGGACACCCAAATGATGAAGACGACATGTCCAATCCAGGACATACACCATCACTTTGACGATGGGACGCCATGCCAGATCATCCGTCTTGCGCTCCTCCACCAGCCTAGAAACAAAGCGGCCCAAGTAGCGAATGTAGCGCATGAATATCTCGGTCAGCTGGATACGGTCTTCGTAGGGGTGGAGTGGGATCCATTGCGTCAAGCAAATCGACACAAACGTGTAGAAGTGATCGTGGCCTGGCAGCTCCTTGTCGTCCAGAGGGAATTCGTCCTGGCAGACCTTGTGTATATCGCCAGAGACCTTGTAAAAGAGATGCGCAATCAGCCGCTCATTCTCAGGCACGACGTTTCTCCACAGCAGATGCTTGTCAAATAAAGTCAGATCCACATAGTTGCCCTGGAGATGCTTGTATGCTGATTTGAGGTTGGGTGTAGCTGATAAGAGCGGTGCCAGTAAACGATGATGCAGATAGACAGTGTCCTTGAGGCCTGAAATACGTCGCAAATCATAATCCTGCAAATGCCGCACTCGACTGATAACACGAGGCAGCGTATGAATCACAGGCATATTCAGCTTCTCTTTCACTCGCTCGTTCTGCTGCTGGTCAAACAGTTGGTTGAACCGATCACCGTTCAGCGACTCGTTGGCGTAGCGCACAGACTGCCTTGTGCCCACATAGATATCATCAAATGCCATGCGAGGCGTATCCACAGAGCTTTCAAAGTGGGTGCGGCCATTGTTGTTAGGTGCCTGACCAGACCGATCGTTCCAGGCGCGATATGAATTGGGTGCGTGACAGTAAATATCATCTCTCGTTCTCTTGACCTTCTTTCTGCGCTTTTTAGGTGCTGGATTGTCTCTAATCAGAATGCTCGGTAGCTTCCTTGGGTTGTTTGCTGGTCTTTTGATGGCAATGGAAGATCTCGGTGCTCTTTTCACTGACTTTTTTGCTCTTGTAGTTGATTTTCTCGTGCTGGAGCCTTGGTGGTAGCGCTGGATTCTGTTGTCTTCGATCGATTCGTCGACTGGGTATACGGGTTTATTTACAAAAGACTGGGGATGTTGTCTTGACAGTGGTGACAAAGATCCTGCTTGCGAAAAGGTGCCTGCTTTCAGGTGAGTTTGTCTAAGTGATCCAGAGTTGGAGTTGCTTCTCGAGATGGCATGCGATTGTCTAGGCGAGCGATTAGATGCATGTGCTGCTGAATTCTCGAAAAAGTCCAGGATATCGCTTGTGGATGTGACAGATCCCATCTGATGCTGATGCTGCTGCTGCTGTGGAGTGGGTATTTGAGTAGCGTAGTCCAGTCTGGTTACATAGTCATCGAGTGTTGGGTACGCATCTTGCATGTCGTCAGAATCCTCGTCAGAATCGTCGCTTTGTGAGCCCAAAAATGCCGCAAATACGTCTGGATCCGCTCTGCTTGTAGAAGGAGATGAAGCGTGCTTTGTGCTGGAAGAAGCTGTAGCTGTGTTTGACTTGGGAGCATTGGTATTCGCCGTGCGCTTTCTAGGCGCTCTTCGCTGCTGGTTCTCCTCCAACAGATCATTTTGATAGATTTTGAGAAAAGAGGCAGGCAAGATACTTTTGAGCGCCTTTTTCTTTTTGAGGACGTCCTGAAGACCCAAGCGCTGTCTCTTGTGCTCTCGGTGCTCCAGTGAATCCTCGACAATAGGCACCACATCGTCCTCGGGTGAGGCCCTCGTCAACCGCTTTCTAGTGGCTCTACTTGATTTCGTTGTTAACGCACTTGTACCGGGGAAGCTGAAGATGGCGTCTAATTCTGCGTCTGTCAATTCTCGCTCAGGCGGAGGCGGCGACTCCATGTCCTCATCTTCATCACTGCTATCCAAAATGGTGCGCTTCTTGACTCTGAACCTCCTCTTGATGGTCTCTTCGCTGTCCATATCCATATCCATATCGTCGTCATAATTGTCGAAATCGGCTTCGTCATTCATGTCTTGCATCTGCTGCCGTAAATAGTCGTCTGGATCTGAGGCCTGCGCATCACTTGAACTCGCTGCTTCTGATGAACTCGCTGCTGCAAAATTGAACAAGGACCGAGGCTGTGCATCAAAATCAAAAATGTCCTTTGTGCGTGCTGCAGCAGCAGAAGAAGAGGGCAAAAACTTCCTGGCGACCGATTTGCCCTTTTTTGATTTCCTCTTTTTCTGGAAGGTGATGATTTTCGGCTTTTCTTTTTTTGAGGTGTCGCTTTCTATTGTAGGCAACACTAGCCTGTCTAGTCCATACTTGTCAAACACAGGCGATGACATGTCGTCAAGAGTGATGTCTTCAAGATGGGAAGCAGCCTTCGTGGGTCTGTCTTTTGCACGCCTATTCGATTTGGACGGGAGAGATGTCTTTTTCGGTTTACTTTTGCTGGCAGACTTTCCAGAGCCTTTGGGCTGCAGCTGTGAGGAAGCCTCCTGTAGCTCGTCTGTTGCTACATCGACTTGTTGCGTGTCTGAGAGAGTGAATTCGGTATCCTGACTATCAGAAATCTGCGTAGACACAGCGGCTTTGATTTTGCCCCGCATACTGGATCGGCTGATGAGATGCTGAAAATTGGCTTGTTCAATAGTAAATGGATGCAGCTGAATAGCATTTCTCTGTCTCAGTGACAACCTGAACCGTGAAGTAGAAGCACTGGTGTCAGAAGATTGCCCCGAGTCAACTGGAGATGGATCGACGTCGCTTGCAATGAGTGGTGCTGGCGATGGCTGAGCGAGTGGAGACGACGAGTCCAATATATCCAACATGTCCATTTGCTCTGTGAATTGATGATCCACTGCTTCATCTGTCGAAGGATTATCCAGTAGTGTAGGCTGAGCATCCATGTCTGCAAATTCGATATCTTCAGGCTGGTTTTCAGTAGTAGGCACCTCTTCAGGAACAAGCTCAGCGACATCTGACAGGCCTCCTCCTCCTCCTTCTCCTCCAGTTTCTCGCGGCTGATTATCCACATCCACAGTCTTTTGCTTGGAGAATATAGGCAGTTCGTCCAGGGAAAATCCTGGAGAGCTGGGCAAATCAGCATAATGATCAGATATGAGCATGGCATCGCTTTGGGGATCATCCGCGTCTGCTTGTGTTGGTTGCGCTGAAGGCGCATCGTCCACCGACTCGAGGCTGTTCTCGAGCAATAGTTGCTCTCTACTTGTCTTGCCCTGATCATCATCTTGCGTTTGGTGTGTTCCTGAAGCAGCAAGCCAAGCTGAGCCATCCGTTTCCAAAGCTTGTATAAACTCATCATCATCATCAAATATATCCCAATCCAAATTTGAATGATCCTTGGGACTACCCGTGGTATTGTTTGCTGGACTTTGGTCTGTATCGGCAGTGGGGTTGTCGGGAGTGGCAGCAGCAGCAGCAGCAGCGTAGACTACACATATATGCATTTAGATAAAATGTGTCAATGTTTAGTCAGTGATCTTACCTGTACTCTGATCCGTAACGCTATTCATAACAGTTTGGCTGTTTGACATGTGCTGTGTATTCATGTGAAAACGATCCGAAAGATGTTGCCGCGCAGCATAGGTCTGCAAAATTTGGAAAAAGATGCAAAACAAAAAAGTTGAATAAAATCGCGGGCGAGTTATTTGTACTCTTCCCGCGATTTCTGGTGTTGAAGTGAGATGTCTGATGGCAAATCCAGTAGTAGTGTGGCTTGCTACGTTGCTTGAGCTATTCAATATCACTGTATATTCAATAATGAAAGCACAAGAGATGTCTTGTCTCTCAATTTTTTTTTTGGTGTATATTTATGAATAGTTTTATTTTGTGCCATTGATGCTATAGAGATCACTCTTTGTTTTGCTGAAATAACGATAAAACTGGATTTAAAAATGCTTTTTGGCTGAATCGACGGATTCATCCCACTTCAGCCAAGAAAAGATCTACACGCCCAATACCGCACAGGACATGCCCAGTAATTCCTGCAGCTTCGACGGGCAGGCGATGGCGCAAAGATTTATATTCTCACCCTGCCGAAATGAGCAAACAATCAAGGACTTGAAAAAGCATCAAATAATTCTACAGTTATACCAGGCACGCGTTCGTGTGAGTAGATCATGAGAAACTGGGGGAAAATCCCTTCCAAGCATGAAATGTTCCATGTAAAATGATGGTTTATTATTTTTCTTTTGTCTGCTTTTTTACATCCCATTTTCTTGAGCTGCACTGTCATTGCAGCAAGCTCGCCTTCACCAGAAATGAAATACGGTCCATGCTCATTCTTCTTCATCATAGCAAGCATTGCCTCCAAGCAAGGAAAGATCAGGTTTGTATTGTACACAGCCTCTGACAATGATATTGATGGCTTTTTTATGTGAACCTTGGCCCTAATCCAAATGAAAAATTAGCTTATATACGTATTGGAGTGATTCTGATGATATTTATACATACATGATTTTACAGATGTCATTGATACATCAGCATGTTTTCTCCTGATCTTCTACTACTGCCTTGGCCTCAACATTCTCTTCAAACTCTTCAATATTAGCCTAAGAATAACACATTAGTTGCTTGAACTTGACGATTTGAATATCAAATATATACTGCAGCAGCTATATGGTCGATATAGCTCTTCGCTTCTGTCCAGATATCCGTTGCTTCGAAAGGCTTCAACTGCTGCTTCAAATGGCGGTAGATCTCCTTGTTCGCGCTTGGGTGAGGAGAAAGCTTTGCACCCAGACGAGTAACGCCGTTCTTCTCTGGGCTACAGTCAAGGTTATTAAGTAACTTTTTGAATCAATTCCTATGTTTTTTTACCTGTATTTGTGAAAGTTTTTGTTTTTCTCAGCATCAGCCAAGAAATCCGCCCATTTTTGCTTGAATTCCACTTCAATATCTTCCTCCTTGTTCTTATGGCTGGTCTAATAAAAAGTATCAAGTTTGTAATAGTTAAAGAGTATCGTTTACTATTGGTTTACCTTTTGCTTCTTGGTAGTTCTCTCGGGTGTCTGATTCACCGTCAGATCTATAACTTCCCTTCGCCTAAAGATAAAATATACAAATTAGTAGGCGCGATACTATAAACAAGGATTTACATACTTCGATGTGATTCACAGTTGAAGAGCTAGGGACATCCGAAGCAGAATTGGTGACAGGACTGCAAGACTCTGTCAGTTTATCAATGTGCTGATTGACGGTTTTTGAGATGTTTTTCGAATCATCTTTAACCGTTTGCAAGTTTTGTACGAAAATCTTCTTTATTTGCTTGGTATCTTTGTCACTGAAATATTTCTAAACGGGTTGCATTGGAGGCAACACCTCTACAGGACATTATCTGTATAAACTTTAGATAATGTTGGTACTTGAAAGCACCAGTCAGTAAGGTTGATGCAAATAAAAGGTTAATCTATCACTGTAAAAGAGATTGAATACGTGAAAAAGAGGATTGCAACCTGAAGATGAAAGAAAAAATCATTTATAACAGAGTGTTGCATAATAATCCGCCATCAAACATCAGTATTACTTGAAATATACCGGCAATGTCCGGCAGAGGTGGTGATTCCATGAAAGAAAAGGTGATGCTCCTCAAAAAGTTTCAGATAAAGTTGTCAAGAGAGTTTACTTGCAGCTGTACAGTTCTTGTAATCAACCACCTGTGTTTTTTTTCTGGGAAAACGCGTGTTTAAAGTACTCTGTATGATGCCAACTAGTCTTTTATATGACATAACAATGAGCTATAATCCACCCCCCTCGAGCTACAGTGAAAAAGTCGACCTTCGCGTATCCGCCAAAAGACACAATGTCAATCAATGGGTTCAGATTAATGTATCAATTCGGTACTTGGAGGTGAAGCTCAACGCTGAATTGTGATTCCTGGTATTTGCTTTGAACTCCTTTGCAATCGTATCGTTCCTGATCAGTAAATATCTCACCTCTGTTGATGTATGTGTCTCAATTAAGCAAGTATAGCTTGACCATTTGCAAAACACGTCTAAAATTGCGGCAATGTCAAACTCAATCCAAGCTTCTTGCGTGTTCCTCTTGTGCACATAACGCACTGTTTCGCTAGATGATAAACTACAGATCATCAGATTAGATGTTAATAAGCGCAATCTTCAGTGAGCAGCCCTCAAATGTATTAACCACTGTAAAAGCAAGAGTTTAAATCGCTTGTATCTTGCCAACGAAGCGCGATCTCGACCTCAAAACAAGTACCATCGTGTTCTACGACCTGACATTAGGTTATGAATCACTTTTCAGCGATTTATTGGGGATCGAGTTGATCAACGATTTCTGGAAAATTTTGCCCTGTACTAGCAAGGGAAAAATTGATGATTCTGAATGATGGAGGTTTTCACCTCGAAAATGAAGTTTTCTACTAAGGTGTTCCTATGCTCAAAACAATCGTAGAAACGCATTCGAACATGTGAAGGTGTCTTTGGATCGATTTACTATAGTGTTTGTAGACGTATCCCCCAAACACGTGTTTTGCGTTTTTTGGCAGTTGCTCTCCATAGACTAAAGGGATTGCTTTGAAATTAACACCATTGAATTCCTCGTCCAATTTTGCATGTATAGGTTTAGAGAAATACCTGTTGTTTGAGTAGTAACATTTTGTGTAATTGCCCCTGAAAGGTTTTGGGATGTCCATTTTCTTGATCCAGACGACCAGTGGCAGCTTTAAAATTCAATCCCAGCCCTGGCTGTGTTTTGCCCTGAAAACCATCTTTTGTATAGGAAAAGACACTGTAGACGTCTAA
>JAXQGS010000775.1:0-14642 GCA_037040325.1 Mucor sp. M7501 | reverse complement strand
ACATAGTAACATTTTGTGTAATTTGCCCTGAAAGGTTTTTGGATGTCCAAAACAAGAATCTGGAGGACCAGTGGAGTAGTAGTATCTAAAATTCAATCCCAGCCAGGCTGTGTTTTTGTTCTAGCAGGTACCTTTTGTATAGTAAAAGACACTATATAGACGTCTAATTGACTTGGCTATGCTCAATCTCTGCCGGTGTCATCCTGTAGGTTCCAATTACACGCTGCTGCATTTTGAAATCTTGCATTTGAGTATACATGTTAAAGGTCTCTCCTCGTTATTGAGCACGTTTTCTTGGATTGTTCAGATGACAGCTTTGGTGAGATGTTCTGCTATGGCTTTCTGAGCCGCATTATTCAAGCCCTGTGGTGGCTGTATAATTTTAATAAATGTCCCAGAAATCATATATAGCACGACATGGCTGTACCTGAATATGCTCGATATTAAAAATCTATAGTTTGTTAGGTTGATCCAACTGATCCAACTCGAGCTTATTTTATAGTTTTCGCTCGTATAACGTATTCTGTTCCCGAGTACATGTACGAAATCAAATGTACTGGAATAAAATGCGATTGTAAAAATATATTTGACAACTGGTAGGTATGTAAACACTACAACATCTCCCGCATCTGCTATATTACTACACACTTCTTTATTTAGATCCACTGTTGGCAATTCAAGTTGTACACGTTTTCTTTACCCTTTTTCTCTTTCTTTCTTTTCTATTTTCTGTTTTGCTTTACTCTACTTGATTCAACACAACATGTCTCAAAAGCGATATTATCCTGCTCATCATTCTCACCAACAACAACAAGAGCAGAGCGCACTACTGTCAGGCTCAAATGAAAGCGAGTATGCCACCTTCCAGTCACCCCATCAGCGAAACACAAAACCCAAACAACCTCAGCGAACGACCAAAATATCTCAAAAGCTAAAGTTGTTCCCTGATAATGACGATGCTAGAACGGTGGAAGAAAACCTTTTCGATGCAGATGTCTATACTCAACTTGCTCAAATACCTCATAATTCTGCTCGAGTTGAAGCAGAGAGATTGAATAAATTAGATCGCAATGAACTGTCTCGTGCCACGGCTTACTGCACTGCATCGTAAAGTATTCCGTTTTACGCATCTACAGCCAACAGCTCTTGTATCTAACTTGTCGATTGTATAGAGCCTACCGTATGGATGCCCTGTATAAACATCTACGGTCAAGAAGAAGAACAAATAGCACGATGCCTAAGCGATTTGATGAATGGTATATGAACACAGAGATAAATGACGGATAAGATTTTGCTGATATCAATTACGTAGTGTGTACACACCTTTCACACTGAATCCATTACCACCATCCAATAGAAACCAAAACAATTTGACAAGCTCAAAGACTGTATTACCTGAGATATTCCTGTTTGATTATGGTGTCATTGTGATATGGGGAATGACATTGGAGGAAGAACTAACAGTTTTGAAGCAATTGGAGTCGTTTGAAGAAGAGAAACTGGACGCGGATGATGTTGAAATTGAGGAATTTCACTACTATTACAACGACTATTATCAGCCTCGTATTTACAATGACATTATCACCCTCAGACACCCCTCCAACCATTTAGCCAAGCTGACCATCTCGCATGCCATTGCACAAAGCGTCAAGATGACCCTCTTTGAGAGACTGATTGATGATACCATCAATGATACGAAATATATACCTCAGGTCATGGCAGAAAGTGGAAATATTCACATGTCAAGGTATACAAGCAGTGTGTAGTACCAAATCAAATAGGGTGTGTGTTGACAACTCTTTCTATAATAGAACTGCCATTACCAAAAAGATGGGCCAATTGTTCATCATGCGAATCAATGTGAATTTGGTATCCAACATATTGGACACACCAGAGATCTTTTGGTCAGAACCTACCCTGGAGCCATTGTATAGCGCCATCCGTAGTTACTTGGAGATTTCGCAGCGCGTGGAACTGCTGAATCAGAGAGTAGAGGTCATCAGCGATCTGCTGGAAATGCTAAAAGATCACTTAAACAGCTCTCATGGTAAGTAAGCTCTTGCCACACGTGTGTACAAACTAATCAAGCGTAGGCGAGTATTTGGAATGGATTGTGATTTGGCTCATTGCCATGGAAATTTTGGTAGCTGTCATTACCACTTCATTAGATGCATTTAGTTTGTATTATAATAAAGAATCGTAGTATACGATATGCAGACAGTTTATTTACAATGCAGATTAGTTTGCACGAGCTCTCTTTGAAGAAGAAGAAGAAGATTCTCCACGTGAGCTCGTCGCCGCTGGTCTCTTCTTTTTGCCGTTATGTTCATCCTCATCATCGTCCTCTTCATCCGAGCTTGAAGGTTGCTCTGCAAGGTTGAGTTGAATTCTGAAATCTCTTGACGTACTTCGCTTCATGTATTGCATGAAATCAAACTTGGATTTTCTGCTCAATTGAATCAGATAGCGTTCAAATTGCTCTACAGCAAAGATCAAGTTGGGAATCATCTTTGACTCTCGCTGAATCTTGAGTTTCTGCTTTTGATTCACTTCCTTCTTTTTGCCCTTCTTCTTGTTGCGTGATTCCTGGTGTGTTTGCGATTGCTGTTGCTGGCCATACACTGTCAGGAATTTGTACATTTTGTCCGTAATTTCTGTGCCTGATTTACTGATCACGTTGATAAAGTCTTCCGAGATATCTGTGGGATAGGCGATTTTCTGTGTATTGCGAGAGGTCAGCTGCTGGGGATCTCATGTGTAGTGCTACATGTCAACTTACATATTTAACAAGTGTATGGAGTGTCTTGTACGCTTTAGCCAACGTCTTGAACAAGCTCTCGGCATGCACATCTTGCAGGTTTGATTTGACCAATTCGCTCAGAATGAATTGGAGAGATGTCAAGCGCTTGCAGAGCTTGTTCTCAAACTCTCGCGTGTTGTCCATAGCGTCGTCATCAGCAGCTGTATCAACAGCGTAAGAAACTATCGTGTCTACCGATGGATACACACTTACCACACAGTTTGAGTCGTCCAATGCCCCAGGTCAGCTCATCATACGACGCATCAATGAATTCAAACAGCTTGGAAGTAACAGTCGTCACCGTCTTGGTATTGATGATTTGATAGGTAACAGATGTGTCCATCGCACTGCTTTCGCGATTCACCGCGTCCAAGTCGCCCGACGTCCGATGCACATCTTCGCAAATCTTTTGAATCACATCAAACTCACCGACATTGGAGCACAGCCTCAAGAACAGCGCTGTAACGTCTCTGGCCAAGGGCACATCCTCAATGAACTCCATTTGTGCCAGGTTGTTCAACCAAGAAACAATATGCCTTGTTCGTACCAAGTAGTCCTGGTCCCTCTTTTCCAGCTTTTTGCACAGAAAAGTAACCACTTGCATGATTTGGATTGCCTCCTTGTAAATTGGCGCTGGATTGTTCAGATACTTGCTGACAATGCCCTTGATGCTGAGAATGAGCTCCAGAATGACAAGGTTGGTGGATTTGTTGACATGAGAGGACGTTTGGCCTTCTTCCTCTTCTTGGCTGTCCTTTGCTTGTTCTTCAATCAATGCACTCAGCAGCTGCACAAGACGATCAGGCCAGACATGGCTGACAAGTGTAAACACCTTGAGCAGCGAGGCGGCAATGGCTCCCAATACAGAAGGCTGCTTTTTAGTAGATTGCTGGTTGGCATACGTGCTGTTGGAATCCTCCTTCTCAAGAATAGACATGTAAATTCTACAAACAATGACACAGCAGTTAAAGTACTCGTCGTCCTGCTGACAGTATATGTCATCCACTGCCTATCCATGCGACTCGCTGGTGAGATCATACTGCACAACAGCCTGCCCTTGCAAAACATACCTGCTTGAGACTCTCGTAGGTGCTTGTCACTAAAAAGTTGGCAAAGTCAAGATTGGAGCGGATGTCGCGTTTGGAGCTCTCGTTCTCGTCCTTGGTGTCCTTGGTGGAAAAGATGGATTGAAGCATCTTGCTTGTGAATTCCAGACTCACACATGAAGTATGGTTGATGTGGGTCAGTTTTCTCCCCTTTTCCGTTGTCGCTGCCTCCTTGAGGATCCCAACAAGCCCCATGCGCTTCTTGAACAATGTCAATAGAACTTCACTCGATTGTACCGTGATATCGTTAGTGAGAAAGACATGCTCCAAAGAGACCTATTCGTATCATTACTATCTTCCGCCCAACGCTTCTGTACACACGCGCTTCTAGATCATGCATACCTCATAGACACCCAACAGCAAAGTAGCATACTGATTGTTTCGCAAACCAACGTGCGTGGCCATATCAAACGTTGCCGACTTGTCAAGCTCAAAATCCTCTAAACTTGCCTTGGACAGTCGATTGATAAACGACAATAGCGTGTCTCTACACTTGGTCATGGTCTCTGCAGTAACAGACGTGACATCTGCGGTAGCTGCCACGCGTAGCGACTTTACCAGATTGGACAGCAGTATGTGGATGGGCTCAGCAATCTTGGGATAGCCTCCATTGGTTGCGTTTTCCACACAGGCCTCTAATCTGATGGGGTTGAGGATCGTGGAGTCTCTTTCAAACGTTCTCAGAAACTGTGTGTTGAGTAGATCAAAGATGTCTCCAGCAAAGGCAGGGAATTCTTGACAGAGAGAACCGAGGCCGTTGTAAACGCATGTTCTAATCTCGCATTGCTGACTAAAGCACCTTCTCAAGAGACCTAGAATCTCAAAGGCCACTCCTTGTGCGGCTAATGCTTGTGCAGAGCCTGCGTTCTCTTCAATTTCAAACAGCTGCTCCTTCAGGATGTTCAAAAAGCCTCTCACCGCCATTTCACGACCATCCAAGTCTCTATATGAAAAAAAGCCCCATGGTGTTATCAACGATAGTGTCTAGTACAAGCGTCTCCCTGATACTTACTTTGCAAACAAGCTCTTTCGAAGAATCAGAATCAAACCATCTCTAAATTGATCATTTGTCTTTGATAGCGGCTGAATTGCATGCAGCAAACGTTCAGCAGTAGAGAGCGGCAAGAAGGATAGAATATCCAGCGTGTCTTTGATCTATCTCGGAAGCACATCAGTCGACATGGCCCATCCACTCTCTCAAGCAGAAACCTACATTGCTCATGTACTTTTCCACGGATTCTGGATACTCCCTGATGATGCAGGCCAGCAACTCGAGAAAGTCCATGACACTGGTTGATCTGGACACAATACGTGATGTAATCTGCTCCAAGATTTCGCTTCGAACAACATCGTGGTACTTGAAGAGCCTCAAAAGAATGTCTACACCCAGGTTTGCTACTCTTTCCATAGGCCCATCCTCCTTGGCACCACTGCTTCTCGTTTTGATGCCATCTAATATACAGACAAAACAGCATGAGCACTCTCGCTCACGAAACGCGTAGATAACCCAACTTACTTGTGTTTGCAGCAGCAAAAAAGGCATTTGCATTAGCAGCAGTATCAATGAAAATCATGGCTAGCTGCGTCAAGCTTTGAATCACCTGGTCCCAGCCCGCCGTAGCTGATGTCTCTACCACATCGAGGAACACTTGGCCATAGTCTGCAGCATTCAAGGGAGAAAACTCGGATATCCAGTAGCATTTATCGAGTCTGTCGCTGTCCTTGTAGATGGATACAACAGATGCTTTAAAGAGGTCGAAAATTGTATCTTGGAGTCGATGAATTCTAGCAGCTGTCAGCAAACAGGCAACATTGAATAGCTCCAGCTGCTTGGTCTTGTCGCTCTTGATGATTTTAACCAGTTCAGTGCCTAATTCCTGGTCCTGCTTCAACGCGAATGAAATATGGAGCATAACGGTGCCCTCTACTCGACTAGACATACACAGCCTTTGGTCAAATGTCGCCACCACAGCATCGCCGCTTCCCACACGTACCTGATATTTTCTTTGGTTGTCTGATTGAAAAAGTCGAGGATACCCGTCAACACCAGCTTTTTGAATCCCTATGTAAACAGTGGTTCAATCGCCATGCTCTCATCAACGAGCAGATGGCCTACCTTTCGAGAGATCAACAACAACTGCCATGTGTAGGGAGGCACCTCTTCAATTTCGATATCCGCTAGTTTCCTGCCAGAAATAGCATGAGAAGGCTTTGGTATTGGAGATGTCAACATGCTGCCTCAAACTTACTTTATCATGCAAGTCAGTGCTGTCTCTAGTTGTTTGTTTGTCAATTCGATATCATTCAAAGTAGAAGCCATTCCAACCACGAGTTGATGGTGCCATTTCGCCTGCATCAAATCTTGAAAAATGTCATCGGCTTCATCCACTTGATCTGCAGCCACCAACACATTCCAAATCTTGGATAGCACTTCTAACAATCGCAGCTGAATGGGCTTCTCTTCCTTGATGATATCCGTCACTAATTTTCCAGCTATTCTAAGCAATTCGACGGGAAACATTTCAATCTATACAAGCATGAACAAGGTCAGATGAAAGCTGTTAGCATGTCAGCCATTCGAATATCTGTTCTTACTTGGGGCAAGATTAAATTCACTACAGAAGATGCTTGCCTTGATTTCTCGGGCACATGCTTCTCCTCTTTGCTAAGCCTATATCGATTCACGCCATTAGTTTCGAGCCGTAGATCAAAAAGCATCCATAGCTTACCATTGGATCACACATTTGACCACCAAGAATCGACGTTGTAAGCCTTGATTGTCATCGCCCTCAATGGGGGATCCTTCCATAAACAGGCATCAGTCTCTGGGATCATGCCGTGCTCTACATGGTTCAAAGTACCTTGAAGAATGGCTCGAAGCAAGAGCACGGTGTCAATATCATGTGCTGCGTGGTAATCGTCTAATTTTCTTGTAATCACATCCTCCAGCTAATCCATGGCTCATGTCAGTCCATCAGAGCCACATTTCTCTGTCAATGGCTTACATCTTCTTCCGTCTGGTCATTCAAATACTCAATCAGACGCTGCTTGTTTGCCTGCTTATTGTACTTGAAAATGTCAACATCCATTTTTATGTAATAAAAAAAAAGGTTAAATTTACTGCGCGCTCTAATCATCGCGTCTTCTGGTCTGTCTCTCCCCTTTATAATTTTACCTGACAGTTGCCTCCTCTGATTGGAAGCAGCCAAGGCTCGCTTCCTGTTGGTGCTGTTTGGATCTGGCTCTGTACTTGCTACAACAGTCTCTCTCACTCCTTGTTTTGATACGTCACGAAGCATTTTAGCTATAAAAATTCTTCGTTAGCTTCAACTCTCTTCTTTTTGTTTCCTAATTTCTCATTTAGATTAAATTTTTCTGCTTTAAACGCACCAAGAATACAAAGAGATCGTTTTTAGCATATACATGAATTCTACCCAATCCCAGGCCTCTACTAACCCCAAACCCGTCTTGCATGGTGTAAGAATTAAACAAAGAAAAGTAAGTAAGAATGGTTTGTTGTCGAAAGAACCACACGGCTAACATACTGGGCAATGATAGGGTGTCCAAAAAGCCAACGCTAAACACGAGCCTGAGAGTAAGTTCTTGCGAGATGTCTTGCTCCTTTTGAGCGCACAGCTGACTCACAGATAACACTTGTAGTTTTCAGAGATCAACTGCTCGCACAATTAAAAACTATTAAAGAAGGTGATCTTGAAGCCATCTCCTCAAAGCTTGATATTCTTGGTAATACGCTTGAATATCGTAAATACGGTGATTCTCTTTTCGAAATCCTTATTACTGGTGGTATCTTAGGTAAGTTTCTGGCCCCCAGAGAGCGGCAGCATGGTAAATGAGAAGAAGGGCTGTATGTTGACCTTGCTTCGTGGATACAGAACCTGGAGGAATTATTGACGATGATGCTGAGCGAAGCCCTTTCTGCCTTTTTGCAGCAGAAGATGATGCCGCCGTGATTAAAAAGTATGTCGAGGTCTTCAACAAATTGATCCGTCGTTACAAATACTTGCAAAGAATCTTTGGAGAGACTCTCCAAAACATCTTGCAATTTATCAACAAGTGGCAACCCGAGGAAAACTCCAAACTGGCCAAATCCACTGGTTTCTTCATCTGCAACCAACTTGTCCCCTCCTCTGTCTTGAAGGTTCTTTTGCAAGACTACCTTGTCAAGGATGGCCACGCCCTCAACTTTACCACCACTGTCTTCCGCACCGTCTTGGACGAGCAAAACATTGAGCAATTGGGCCGCATCTTGGCTAGCGAAGGTTTGAACTCTCGTATCATTGAATTCTTCCCTCCCAACAAGCGCGATGAAGACTGCCTTGTCCGCCACTTTGAAGCTGAGGACATGAAGGAGTTGGTCGACTACTACCGCAGAAACAAGAAGAACTCGATGAAGGGTTCTCTTTTGGCCGACTTGACCGAGCTCTTGCAAGGTGATTCCTCTGATGCCGAAGTCACCAGCTTTATCAAGGGCAACATGAAGGAAGCCAGCTTGACCGAAGCTGATGTAATCCCTATCATCTGGCAATCCATGATGAACACTGTGGATTTGATGGGCCGTGCTGACCAAATCGAAGCTCAAGTCTTGCGTGCTATCGCTGAATGGAGCAAGGTTTTGGAATTCTTCTGTGGTTCTCCCAAGACGGAAATCGTCCTCTTGCAAAAGGTCCAATCCACTTGTTACGATGATGTTCGATTGGCCAAGTACTTCCGTCGCATCATCCAAACCTTGTACAAGAACGATGTCTTGTCTGACAACGCTATTCTCTATTGGAATGACAAGGCTCACCTTGCCCAAGGTAAAACTATCTTTTTGAAGCAATTGGAACCTTTTGTTCTCTGGTTGAGAGACAATGAGAGCAGCGAAGACGAGGATTCTGATTAAGATATTAAAAGCAACCTTACCTTTATGTAAATAACATCGTATTTACCCCCATTTTATTACTTTTCCTCTTTTTTTTTTTTTTTTTATTACACATATAGTACAATCCTTGCCCTTTTCCCCCTTTTTCCTCGTTATGAATAAACCACTTATTTGGTAACTGATTACAAAAATACTATCATTGGTTCCTTTTGCTGGTTGCAGTTGATTTGATAGATGACAATCGTGCCCTGTATCACAGGGTAGCCTACAGTGTTGTGCATTGCAGCGGTGTTGATGTTTGGGTGATCATGCATTCGAAGAGTGTTCAGTGTGTCATGTCTAGTTTTCAGAGGGATGATCTTCTCATTCTCTAGTTGGCTATACAGCGTGCTCGAAGAGCTGAGGGCATGTGTTCAGCATTATTGATATATTACAGAGAAGCTAAATACCTACAACCGCTCATTCAATAGACTTTGGCAATGCCCAAGAATTTTGTTGTTCAAATCTTTATTTCTACATGCCAACATCCATATTCATCATAATGTCTGTTGCATTTCATCTTTGTAGCGAGATGCTCAAATACTCTTTGACCATGTTCGCTCTTCCTCGTTCAGTGACATGTTAGTCTCCAATGATCGCCTTGGAAGTCTCGGGTGAGCCAACATCTGATGCCCAGGTAGCTACTATCAGGATCAATCCGACTGAATATGCACTAGAATTTCATCTTACAGCAATTACTACTAATTGAAAACCCTCTGAAATCGTGATAATAACTTCTTTTTGAATGCTCCACGTTCATATCAGTTGGAGCAATTCATATATCAGTGGACAACATACTAACAACTCCTTTTACTACTCAAATGTATGGAAAATACAGCAATATTTGGGTACATTTGAGCCGTAATTTCTCGCGTTATAAGCCATTTTAGACCTCCAAAGTAGCACCACACAATTGCTTTCATCAAGCATTCACTTACTGACACCTTTGCCCAACTTTTTGGGGACCAAAAAAACATGGTCAAAATTTGATCAAAAAGTATGAGTGACCCCTCATGAAAATCATCGAAAATCAAACGATCGCGTTTTTCACCTTGAAAATGGAGACTTTTACTATGGCATATATTAATTCAAAATGATTCTATCGATTCAAAGCAGCTCCTAAAACTTTGTTTGTGAAACCTTCATATGCAATTTTTTGACAATTTGGCCTAAAACCTCTTTTCCTGTTTTCTTAAATTACTCGGTGATTTTATTCAAAACAACTGTTTTAATTAGTGCCATTAGAAGCCCCTTCAAAAGCACTATAATGAAGTATTAACACGTAAAGAATGATTGTTACTTTTTATATAGTTGAATGTTGCAAAATCGTTGAAAGTCGAACAAAAACTACCAAATCGAGACAAAAAATTTAAAATGTCGAAACGGAATTTTAATCGACGATTATGGCGGCGGCGCCTGCTGCTGGCGGGCGGTGGTGGTGGTGGCTGGCAAAATTATACGTTACATGGAGGTAATAATCGATGCTTTTGAAAGCTCATATGCATGAAAGGGGCTACAGATTGAAAAGTGTTATAGCTTGAATCGACTACTTTTTAATTGCTTCGTTCGCATACAATCTTAATTCGTTGATTTATTTAATAGAAATTGCCCATATTAAATACAAAATACAGTGACACCCTATTAAATAGTAGTGTATTTGGCATTTTGAGTGCAAGCAAGCCTTCTTACTACTCTTTTCCTAAAAATTGGTCACTAAGCATTACCGAGTTCAAATGAATGGCGAGAAAGCATACAATATAGAACTGCGCCCAAACAAAGTAAATTGTTTGTCGTTCAGATCCACTTTAGCCAAAAATAGATCATGATGATTAGCAATTCAATACCGTTACATATGATAATTTGTGAGGATAACTATCCTCAAATCAAGTAAAGCTTGTTGCAGAAAAAAAAAAAGCTCGCCATTTAGCACCATTTCAATAGTTTGCAAACTATCTTTTATGATGATCCAACTGTGTAATCGTATAACAATAGTGACAAAGACCATCCATTCTAGACTGTCTTCTTTAACTCTAATCTCGAAGGATGCTTTCAAGAAGAGGGCTTTGGCATCACAAAGAATAAAAAATCTAGCCCCTGGAGCTTTTTTGTTGTTTTGATGTTTCAAAGGCAAAAGACAAATCAAACCATCTTACTGAAATTACCATTATTTGTAGCTTGGCGACATTGATATCACACTAATCGCTCAATGTATATGCTTATGTATACTATCGTTAGCATATTTTCCAACAACAACAACAACATCATCATCATCATCATCATCATCAGCCGTTTCATGAGGATAGAAATAGAGCCACCATGTTCTATAAATGAGTGAATTCCGCAGTAGCGCTCTCTTATGCTCAAAGAATAACTGCTCATTAATATTGTATTTGCGCGTACAGGATCCGCGTAGCATTGGATTGACAATGAAATGCAATGTAGAGCAGTTCGTTTCATAAAATATCTAAAATTACACTTATTTTATGGTTAAAGTTTCAAGCAAACCTAAATTTTTTGTGTCGAGTCCATTTTGCTGTTCTTCTGCCAAATACTCCAAGACGCGCTGTAGTACATCAAGAGGATGCATCGGAACCTGGCTCAAGCATTTGCTTCAAAAGATCTATACACTTTGCAGACATGGGACGCATCTGAATAGTTTCGGGCGTAGCGATGAGAACTGAATAGACAAATAAACCTTATTTCTTGGGAGTGTTGTGAGCTAAAGAAATCGAGATATATATTTATATAATATATACAAGCACAAGAACACAAGGCGTAAACCTTGTTCTTGTTCTTTCTTTTTGTTGTCAGACACAATAGTGTAAGAAATACTGGCTTTTGTGTTCAGTAGAAATAAAGCAAATTAGGAGATTCGGAAGCTTTTTGTCCACCTCCTCCCTTCTATTATTTATCAATAGAAAAGCTAAGCATCGCTCAAATGACATGAAAACCACCATCGTGGTGATTGCATGATAGTCTAGCCTACATCTACAAAATGACTTCATGATGAATATAAAAAGTTGTATTGACACATTTGACGAGCTAAATCGATGCCTCTCCCCCTTCTTTTTTTTTCTTTCTAGAGGATTGATTGATGTAAAGTGGCACAAAGTTTATAGACTTTACAGCAAGGAGATCACAGGAACGAAACTTAATAAAAACACCGAGAACTGTCGTTTAACTATCGTACCTAGTACTGATCTGATTGGTACAAATCAAGGATGTGTGGCCCTCGCTTGAGATGTGTATAGTGAGCTACCGTAATGAGAAAACATCTTGAAAGAGAATAAACAAAAAAGAAAAAAAAAAAAAAACTAACCAGAATCATTTTGATGATGATGATACATTTGGAATCATTTTGCATCATGATTTCTTGTTGCTTCTCCTGATAACATCACAATGTGTGCGCTTTGAACTTTTTATGATTTTTTCAGGCACGGACACTTTTTCGATTTACATTCTAATTCTCTTCTAACAACACAAATGGCACACTATGATGTACATGATGTATCCATCGCAATCCCTTTTACGATTGTTTTCCGGATAATCACAAATACATACCTTTTTAGTATTATCGACCGTCATTCAATTTCTTGATCACTTCTCGCAGCAACAGCAGCAGCAGCATCATCAGTGGTCGCAAGACGCCTCTTTTAGATTGAAATGTTGTTTACATGTTTATTTATTTACACTGAAAAATTGGCATCAAACATGGACAAGGAGCGAGGGTATGTATTCTTATATCAAGTGATGCGATGATTATATCATTGATTCTTATTTACTGGAGTGTCAAGGCGCTCTTTTTAGCTGTTCAGCAAGTGCAACCACGTTCTTTCCATGTAGTCGTAAACTTGTAATAGTAATTAAGCCCTTCCGTTTGTTGTTATTATTGTTTATAAAGTGTGGATACAACAAGGTAGGACCATTTTATTATCATTTTAGTAAACATTTCCGCCCAATTCTCTTTTTTTTTGTTTGGTGTAAATGTCAAGTATACAGCCATATGACATGTGTGATGTGTGCGTGTGCGTGTGATTCTATTTTAGCACTAGAAACTATCCTGTCAATCGCATCAAACTTGGCAAGGGGTCAAAAAGTAAGAGAGAGACTAAACAAGAATGAGTACAAATTGTCATTAAATGTATTACAATGATTTTTTTTTCTTTTTCGTCAAGGTGGAAGATCGATAACAGGTGTATTATTAGGATGGTGGTCGAGGAGCAATAACTTTAATTAGAAAACTATTCTAACAAATTATCAAAAGAAAGATGCAGTTGATTCATCAATGTATCAGATGAAGAGGATTGGGATGAATTGAATTAACAGTGACAACGACAACAATATACAAACACGCCACTGTCTATATATTTCATGATCTGGAATTATCAATCGTAATAGAGATTGTTTCATGATAAGGAACCCAAGAAGAGAATCTAAAGATTATAAGGCAATCCGAAAGCTTGTTGTTGCCCAAAGTTTACATCTGTCTTGCAAAAAAAAAAAAAAGGTATAAAAAGGTGCTCCTTCTTGAGATTTCCCTATTTATTTCTCTTTACTAAACCAAATCAAAGCAAATTCACATCAATTATACCAAAATGTCTCAATATATTAAACCTTTGAACTTACAAGGAGGTCAATGGTAAGTGCTTGCAAAATATGACATGCTGTCAAAGCCATGCCATTAACTCGGTTGTCATTAGCTCATGGTGTGGAAAGTATGGTCATAAAAGACCCACATGTCCTTTGCTCAAGTAGTTGCCTGGCAACACCAACATTCAACATTCAATATCCACTACAATGCATATCCCACTCTTAAAAAAAGGCTTCTCCATCTTATTTATACCACTTCAAAAGCAAAATTTCACCTCATTATGTTCGTTTTCTTTAAACTCGCGCGTTCCATTAACAAAAAATATGTACATATTCACATGCTTTCACATTTTTATCATCATCTTTCATTAGCTACATGATATATGACCCATCTTTCAAAAAATAAAAAGTAAAAATACCAATTTTTTTCACCATTCTATGTTTTGATGGGCTGTGCGCCCTTTCTCGTGTTGGTTGGCAGGCAGATCGGTTACAAATAAATGTCAAGTTTTGTGTGTATAACAAGAAAACATCTCAGGCTGCACAAACTGGTCCCATGAGATTTTTTTCTCTTTTACGAGAGACATCTAGGTTTTTCGAACAGCCTATATATAGGAAATCCGTCCATCTTGTTTTTCTATTCACCCTCATTGAAATCACGATTTGATATACGGTGCTCAAACAAACAATATCTCCAACTGTATAGTCCTCATTTAGTATTTGGGGAAAGAAAGAGAAAGAGGCCAGACAGACTGTATGCAGCATAACAAATCTCGGAAAACGGAATGGAGATTTCGATGATTTCCCTGAAAAAGAAGGTTTAAATATATACGTCGAGCGCATTGTAGCACAACTTGATACTTTGTGGGATCAAAATTAGAGCAAAAGAGTATAGGGCGAGCGACATGGGGTGGCCACATTCTCAACTATAGTAATTTGTATCGATCTTGTGTAAGCTTCACCTCTTTTCGCTGCTCTATAATACATGTACAAAACTCCCCTCCCATGTATAACGTGCTACAGCTGTGGGCTCTATTAAACATCACTTGGAAAAAAAGTGCTTTTTTTCACGATATACATATTGTATGGTCTGGAACCACGAATGTATTTGTTTTTATTTGCAAAATAGTGGGCGGAAAATGGCATCGAACTGAAAATAAAGGGGGGGGGGGGAAGGCCGAGTGAAAAACGGTTTACAAGAAAGATGGAGCCTTAATCAAAAAAC
>JAXQGS010000774.1:0-14682 GCA_037040325.1 Mucor sp. M7501 | reverse complement strand
CCTCCAAAAACGTGTTTTGCATTTTTCGACAGTTGCTCGCCACAGACTAAATCAATCGCTTTGAAATTAACACCATTGGATTCCTCGTTCAAATTTACATGTATAGGTCTAGAGAAATACCTGTTGTTCGAGTAGAAAAATATTGTGTAATTGCCCCTGAAAGGGGTTTGGATGTCAAATGGAACGATCTGTGGAGGACCAGTGGCAGGCAGCTCTAAAATTTAATCCCAGCCCCAGCTGTTTTCTGCCCTGGCAGACCTTTTGTGTAGTAAAAGACACTATAGACGTCTAATTGCTTTCGCTACTACGCTTAATCTCTGCCGTTGGCACCCTGTAGGCTCTAGTTGCATGCTGCTGTATTTTTAAATCTGACATTTGAGTATACATGTTAAGGGTCTTTCCTCGTTATTAGTAGGCACATTTCTTGTAGTCAGACGACAGCTTCGGTGTGATGTTCTGCTATGATCGACATGGATTGGCCATATTTGATAAACAATTAAAAAGGTTCTTATAATTGAGCGATTCAATTCTAATCAGGAGTGCTACATACATCTATTTACGACTTCAAACTGTACAAGATGCCTCGAGTGTTAACTGTAGTGTATCCAAAGCTCATCGTGCTATTAGTATACATCTTTACTGTAAATCTGTTATGCGCACACATGTAGCCTATATTGAATCAGGTACCTGGATGAACTATATTGAAATGCAGATCAGAAGCAATGCACGCTTGTTCAGTGATTCAATGTACTTTGTTTCGTTTAAACTCGTCTCATCTGAAGAATCTGGGATGAGCCCCACGCTGACCATAAATGCAGAGAGTCAAGCATCATAATCTAAAAGATGTTACATTGTTAATGAGTATAGGAACGAGTAGATCAGTGTAAAGAACAATGCTTTTTTCTTTATTTGTCAATATATTGCAAGCGGCCCGAGCCAGTTTCCAGGTGGCAGAATATCCAACATAAAGCACACGACATGAAAAGGGAAATGGAACATGGACATGACCCGTTGGGGGGTTTCTTGATTTGTCAAGTATGATCTCAACACAGATACATCTAGCCCCAAAATTAATTTAGAAAATTAAGTGCATCATGTAAACAAATGGCAAATGACTGATGGTACGTGCCAGCTCTATCAACATGCAAAGATGAGCTTCTTGAGGCAAGTAATCAGTATAGAATTCGATTCAAATGTAATTTCCACCTACAGGATCATATCCATTGTAGTGACAAGACTGACATTTGATCTCGTTTACTTGGACATTGAAAACGGACAGGCAAACAAGAATGATTTTGTACCACTTGGAATCAGCTTTCATTTACTTGATTTGTACATTTGCCATGCAGACGAATAAAATCGTATCATGTACAACCATGACTCCGAGTGCTTAATGTGCTGTGTTGTGTTGAATGGAGCCTGTTGCAAACGGTAAACTTGCACTAACAAACCGTCACTGAGTGGTTCTTTCTTGTCTTTTGTTGCCAAATCTCCCTAATATTAACCTAAATTGTCATATAGCCTTCTCCTTTTTTTTCTTTTTCTTCTCTCTTCTCTCTTCTCTCTCGCTCTTTCTTGTGCTGGTGTTTGCTCAACCCTGTCCCCTGATCTCTGATACACACACACACACACACACTGATAATCAATGTCGTTCCCATCTCGGTCAGAAGCAGCCGCAGACGAGCAGCACCAACTCAAAAAATACAATGGTCGTGCCCGCTCCTCATCATTCAATCATCCAGCTGTCCGCAGACAACAGTCTGATTCCTTGTTTAATACCACGCCATCACCCAATGCCAGTAGAAGAAGACCAAGCTTTGACTCTCACCAGAACAGACAGCGTCAGCAACAGCAACGCATCCAAGCAAAGGCTTCTCATAGCAACTTTTTACAAGTCAGTCCACACCATCATGTAGGCGGTGCTTCTTCTATCGATGAATCAGGCTCAGAAGAAAACGATGATGACAATGACTCTTTATACCATGGCAATCCACAAATACCAGTAGCTGCTATTTCCACACATCAATTGGATGCCAATAATGCCCTAGTTGGTAAGTTGGCCAGGTAGATGTTGTGCATACAAGTTTATTCACACCAAACACACCCACTAGACTCGCCGACTCCGATATCTGCTGAAGAACACAATCGATCCCTTGCAAATTCATTCAAGGAAAAACTAGTTATTTCACGTAAAAACACAAGGAAAGGAGCACATGGCAGCTCTTTGGATAAAGGAGGGTCTCAGGGAGGAGGAGGAGGGGTGTTTGGTACAATCCTTGGTAGTAGAAGTAGCAGCACAACGACTACACATAGCAATCAGCAATTGTATGACGATGGCTCAAACGCAATTTACCCTCCTCCTCAAAAACAGACAGGGCAGAGGTATGTCATCTACTAGCCATCATGCGGATTAAAATCTCACATCGCACACATGTCACATTGCAGAGATCAGTACGGGTTCCTCAAGAGCTCTCAATGGATTTCCGAAGATGCTTTTAATGGATTTGAGAACTATTATGCGCCAATTATGAAACGAAGATCATTGAAATGGCGACAGTTACTAGCAGAGAATGGTGATCAATGGCCAGCAAGAAACAGTAAAAGTAAATGTCCATGACAATTGCACATCAGCAGCACACTCATTTTCATACAGTCAAGCGCTACATTCGAAAAGGCATTCCGCCCGAGCTGAGAGGACAGGTCAGTCAACGGCGTTTCTTTCGCATGAATACATGTACTCAATCTCGATGTTACTAGGCCTGGCTGCATTACAGTGGAGCAAAGGCGAAAATGGACGCAAACAAGGGCGTGTACTATGATATAGTGCAGCAAGCAGAAGCGATGGGGAGCCAAAACGAGAACCTTGATATCATTGAGAGAGGTATAGTGTGTGTACACAGGTACGCTGGATCAACACGGCTGACAGCCAGCATTAGATTTACATCGTACCTTTCCCGAAAATAACAAATTTCGCCCTGAATCACACTGCCAAAACAACAGCAGCACACCCGAAGAGAAAATGAATATACCAATCATCAAATCACTACGACGAGTATTGCTTGCTTTTTCCATCTACACACCGTCCATTGGCTACTGTCAATCGCTGAATTACATTGCTGGCATGCTGCTGCTGTTCATGGATGAAGAGGAAACGTTCTGGACTTTTGTTACGCTGATCAACGATATACTGCCACCCAACACCTACGATGTCACTATGGAAGGCGCCAACGTGGATCAGAATGTGCTCATGATTTTGATCTCTGAGAGATTTCCTCATCTGTGGAATAGAATGTCTGAAGGAAAGCCGTTTTGGGAGTGTGAAGAGCAGGAAGGAACTGGCATGCCTACTTGTTCTTTGGTAACAAGCCATTGGTTCCTCACCTTGTTCATCAACATCCTGCCCATTGAGGTAACCCATGATTGGAGGCCGCGTTGTGTGTCATGTTTTGCTTATTCATCCAAACTGTATGTAGAGTGTGCTGCGTGTGTGGGATTGCTTGTTCTAGTAAGTGCATGCTGCGGCGGATAGCGTGCTGATCATGATCCTAACTACCCTCTCTTTTTGCAGTGATGGACAAAAGGTGCTGTTCCGAGTGGCACTGGGCATATTCAAGCTGAATGAAAACGAAATTATGGCTGTCCATGATCCATTAGAGGTCTTTCAAGTGATTCAAAATATGCCAAAACGCATGGTGGATTGCCACAAACTGATTGACGGCACGTACCTCCAATACGCATCAGCAACAAGAGTGAGCGACGAAGAGATCCGAGACAGAAGAGAGCTGTTTAAAAAGAGAAGAGATGAAAGACGCCGAAATATCCCAGTTCAAAAAGGTGGCAAACTACTTAAAAGAGGCACGATGCGTGGAGCCATTATTCACCGAGCCAAGGAGGCTCGTTATTTTGTCGAAAGAGCTAAAACTGTCAGAAAATAAAGCAAAAGTGTGCCCTGAATTAAAAAAGCACAAAGAGGCGTAGTAGCAGCAGTGTCCCATATTAAACTACAGCGAGATCTTTCCATGGCTTTCCAAGACCAACGGCTGTTGACTCAATTTCATTGGTACTCGAATGCCAGTAGATTTCAATATTTAATTGAGCGTAAAACTGCGGCCACAAAATTTTCTCTTCTTCTTCAAATATAACACATTTTTTAAACATGTCTGGTAAGTTTGGTTTTGTGAGCATGGCAATGGAATGGGAGCATTAATAAGAGGTATTCTGGGTTAATGTAGATTGGGATAAAACTACTATTCTCCGTAAGCGCGATCCTACAAAGGCCAAGGTCACTCGCTCTGATACCGAGATCAATGCTGCCAGAAGAGTAAGTGAGATGAGTGATTTTTACGTGTTGACATGAGAAACCAACATCCATGTTTTGCTAGGCTGGTGCTTCCATTATCACTGACAAAAAGTCTACCTTGACCAACTCGAGTCATGCTGATACCGATCATCGTCGTATTGCAAAGCTTGATCGTGAAAACGATGTTGCTCCTCCTCCTCGTGTCGATGTTTCCGTTGGTAAGGCCATCCAAAAGGGCCGTCAAGACAAGAACATCACTCAAAAGCAATTGGCTCAACTCATCAACGAGAAGCCTCAAGTTGTCAACGAATACGAGTCTGGTAAGGCTATCCCCAACCAAAATGTTCTCGGTAAGATGGAGCGTGCTCTTGGTATCAAGTTGAGAGGAAAGAACATTGGTGACCCTTTGACTTTTGGCAAGAAGTAACGCACTTGCAAATTATTTACATAGCCCATATCTCTCCCTTATTATATATAAAATCCCTCATGTACACTGAATACACTTTTTTTTATTTTGGAAATAAATTTTCGCACTAAGATGCTTAATGACGGCACTAATAGAGTTTCTGTGCTGTATATAGTAGAAAATGAAAATGGCATTGGCAGTGAGTGTTTGCATCGGCGATGTGTGTTAGTAGTCTAATGATGCATTGGTGATGGTCAAGCAGGTATCTTTTTTTAATGCACTAGACAGGTACTACAATACACAATCAGATTTTGCCTGGCATCGACTTCAATTTTATCCTTTTGTTGATGCTTTCATCTTTATTCACCTAATGAGTTGATTAGTTGATTAGTTGATTAGTTGATTTATGATTTAGGCTGTATTCTAAAGACATTGGGGGAAATGATAGTAGGCGTTATCATTATGAATGCCCAGCAACTGAGAGCGAGAGAGAGAGAGAGAGAGAAAGAGAGAAGGGAATACAAAAAAAATCAGGTTACATTTTCATAAACACAAAGATTCTTCGCAGTAATAGAGCACAAGAGAGATGTAATTCTCTTATATCTTTTTCTCTTAAATTACCAGTTATCTTCAAATCATTCAAGAAATGAATCCAAAATACGACCACTCAATATACACTGATTTGAAGATCGTAAATGTTTGTAAGTACACAATTATGCATCATCATTAGTTCTTCTAACATCCATTCATTTGGTAAAATTTTGCTTTCTTTGAAAATAGTGGATCCTCGCTTTGATGATAGTAATTTGCCTCATTTTTTCACTGGTTGGCACAAGTTGCGACATCATGAAAGCATTTCACAACACTTCGTATAGTCATAAAAAAACCCCTTAATGAAATTCTCCCGACTAAGGTCATAGTTTACTTTAGATATATCCGGAATTTCTATACAATCAACAAGATACCAGCAAGATTAAATATGGAAGAACAGTGCTGATGCATTACAAAAAACACCCAGTCGAAAAGCAATTCGCTCATGTCGAAAATGCGATCCAGAGATTATATGATACATACAATTTGGAAGGCAAAAAAACCAAGGAAAGTGATATATACTTGGCGACCAAGGCATTTTTGACTTTGTTGGGCACAGACACAATTTTCAAGTGCAAACCAAATGGGAACATCTCGAAAAGCCAACTTGCTCTTGTTGTCCCAACAGAATTCAAAAGAGATGAAAGATTTATCGAAGAAGTCCTCAGGCCGTTGTTTATTGAAGCAGGGTATGCATCGAAGGTTGACCGAAGAAGCAAATTGTTATTCTTCAGTGTACTGGAAGCGGTGCTATTTGCTCAGCAACAGTACTCAATGTTATGGCCGGAAGATACCATCTTGGCAATCACTAGGGAAAAGAAGTATTTAAACTGCCGGGTACAGGTCCATTATAACAACTCAATTTCGCTGCAATTAGACGAAGTACACATGAAATATGACAAGCATTTCATAGCAGCCTCCAAATCATCCATCTCCTTTTCAGAAAATCAATTGCTCGCACCCTATTTTAAAGTTTCCTCGGTCGAGACAATTCACATACCAAACTGTGTATCACGAACGACATTGGAATTACCACGGTTTATTCTCTCAAGAGTTTTTGCTGATTCTGCCTACAAGATTTCTTTCAAACATGGCGATTTGCTTGGATTTTACTTGAACGGTGAATACATGGCTGGAGACTATTTTGAAAACTTTATGGATCAACTGTTACCTCACTTAGAGAAACAAATTGAAGTAATAACTCAAAGATATGTTAATAGTTTCATGACTAACATTATGCTCGTATACCAGGAATTCGCTGATCTTAGCCAATTTGTTGATATTAACATTTGTCATGAACTTGGTATATGGGAACATCTGAACCAGAACGAAAGGATTAACTTTGCCTCTCTCACGTACGAGGAAATCTTGGAATTTTTGCCCCAAATTGATGCACCCTTTGTGCTTCAAGAGATAAAATCTTATGCAAAAAAGCATGATTGTATGCCACATAGCGCTGACGATATTATGCTCACCATAAACAACAATTTTTTGCGTCGAAGAAATGAATCCAGCAAAATACAAGGAATTTTTGCTAGGTACCAGCGAGCAAGACTTGTCAAAGCGATTCATAGTCTCACCAGAGATCACAGATCCTTTGATTTTGATTTCACGGCAAATTTTGCTATCTGTAAAGGAGTTTTGTTCAAGATTTTGACAATGATTGAATTGTCAAATAGACTCGAAGAACCCATCATTGTTTCCTCAGATCAAGAGTCTGGTGGTTTGGAACCAGTAACTGGGAGAGCCGAGACAAACGCACTGAAGATTATCAAAAGCATGTCCGAGTACCAATTTTATGTAGAAGCAAAAATCACCACTGGCCATTGTATCAAATTATATTTGCATCAAGTCATCGCAACGCAAAACGGAAAAGAAAAGTCAACGTTGCCAATAACCGAAACTGTAATCAAATTCGACAACATTTACAACGTAGTATGCGACATAGTATGGAGTACATCACAAGAGCATTTATCGCTCAACTGCACCTCAGCCTTGTGCACTCATGATCATTACCGCAACTTCAGGTTATTTTTTCTGCCTTATCTCTATGAAATGGTAAGAGTGTCATGCTGTAAATAACAGAACTCCAAACAGAGAATAACTTAATATAAAATAGTTTAAAAACGAGGAAACTGCCGATAAAGATATTCATGGCCTTCATGAAATACATATTGGGGATTCCGAATGCTCCTGTTGTATTCAATTTTCTCATTACATGATTTTAAATATGGGTGTCAAGCATTACCTCAAAGAGATTGCCCAGTCAATCACTGGCTGCGTGAAAAGCCCGGCAACATTTGGTAAATACAAGGTACAGTCAGTAATCGTTACTGGTAGTCTCCTCTCAGCATGGATGAAGCTCCAAAACACATTATGCGGAGAGTTTATCTGGAGACAGCTCAATGTAGAATTACTTTCATCATTATACCAGCAACAGCTACATATCCAGCTCATGATGTCCGAAAAGATTATTGCACTTTTTCCGGATGAAGAATTTATCAAGTGGGAAAAATACCAGCAAGTTGTGGGGCAAAAGAGACTTTTAGTAGACATTGAACGCGCCGAGATTCCAGCTAAACTTTATGAGGATAAAGGTGATCGATACGAATTGATTCCTTCCGTAGAGATCAATGGTGAAGAGCATTGGAGATATTTGTTGACTCCAAAAGACAATACTATACTGGAGCAAACAGGGATATCAAAGAGGCTTTTTATCAAACCTGAGGTGCTTGATGAAAAATCTGATCCTGAAGATAGCGACGAAGACTATCCTATTCAGTATTATAGAATAGGTAAGATTCAAGTTTTGGATATAAATGCATTCCATGCTCATATATACAAATTTTTATATACAATCAACAATAGGGGTCTATGTATACTACCCGCAAGAGGAGCACCAAATAGGTCACTCTCATCTCCCCTTAAATGAAGAAGCATTAATCATTCAGTCAAGTTTGATCATTGGATCAACCGGCCAAAGCTTTAGGGATGAAATGCTTAGCACTAACTTCCCGCTAATCCTTACTCAAAAACCACAGAACTATAATTTCAGATCAATATGCTCTCTTGATAGTAACTATTTTCACTCTGACACTGCTTTCCTTCCTGAGCGAATGAGCCTGATGTGAAGAACTTTTTTCTTAAACCTTCAAGATAGTTCCACTGCAGCAGTAATTTGCAATAGTCATAATGCCCAATTCAATAAAAAACAATGTATTGTTCATTTACATACGTATTTGGAATTGAAGATTTATTTAATAATGGCTTGTGTGAATACTATCGGATTCTAGAGGTATCCTACCCTTCGCTTATCCACCAAATGACACAATGACAGTCAATCCATTCAGACTAATGTATCAATTCGATACTTGGAGGTGTTGCTAAATACTGAATTGTGATTTCTGATATTTGCCTTGAACTCCTTTGCAATCGCATTGTTTCTGATCAGCAAATCTCTCGCCTATACTGGTATAGGCCCCAAAGGAGCAAGCATATCTTAACCATTTGCACAGGACATATGAAATTAAGGCAATTTCAAACTGAATCCAAGCTTCTTGCGTGCCCCTCTTGTGCGCATAATGTACTGTTTCGCTAGATGATAAACCACAGACCATCAAATCAGATGTTAACAAGCGCAATGTTCCGTGAGTAGCCCTCAAGTCTATTTACCACTGTAAATTCAACAGTTTAAATCGCTTGTATCTCGCCAACGAAGCGCAATATCGGCCTCAAAACAGGTCTGATCGTGTTCTACGGCATGACATTAGGTTATGAATCACTTTTCAGCGATCTTTTGGGGATTGAGTTGAACATCGATTTCTGCCTTGTACTAGCAAGGGAAAGATCGAAGATTTTGAATGATGGAGGTTTTCACCTCGAAAATGAAGTTTTCTACTAAGGTGTTCCTATGCTCAAAACAATTGTAGAAACGCATTGGAGCATATAAAAGTGTCTACAGATCATTTTATTATAGTGTTTGTAGACGTTTCCCCAAAAAACGTGTTTTGCAATTTTCGACAGTAACTCTTCACAAACCAAATGGATTGTTCCGACATTAGTACCACTGGATTCCTCGTTCAATTTTGCATGTATAGCTCTAGCGAAATACCTGCTGTTCAAGTATAAAAATGTTGGGTAATTGCCCCTGAAAGGTTTTTGGATGTCCAAATTCGTGATCCAGCAGCTCTGAAATTCAATCCCAGCTAAGGCTGGTGTTTTGCCCTAGCAGCCATCTGTTGTGTATTAAAAGACATTATAGACGTCTAAAATTGCTTTTGCCACGCTCAATCTCTGCCAGCGTCACCATGTAGGTCCCAATCACAGGCTGCTGCATTTTGAGATCTGACATTTGAGTATACTTGTTATACTTGTTAACGGTCTTTCCTCGTTATTGGGCACATTTCTTGGGTTCAGGCGGCAGCTTCCGTCGCACTACACTCAAATAGATGTCCTTTGTGTTGATCTGATTTATTTTACCAATTCATTCATTTGATGGACAATATAATTTAATGCTCCTATATACAGCTGCTGTGGATTATAATAAATTAGGATTAGCAATGTCAAGTCGCACATTGAAGGTTTATTATAGCAGCACTACAAGTAGAACGCATTGTACTATGCAATGATAGGTAATAGCCCAGACATCATTGCAATGCATCATTAGCGTTCATTTTAATTGATCTCAGCCCACAATAATTACGACATGGAAGATCAGGTTCAAATCATGAAATGTTTAAAATTCGGAGCAATGCACCACGTTGAGTTGACTGCAGACTCACATGATTTACATTTTCAACCTGTATTTGTTCTGAAATCATGTCATAGAGGAGCACAAATGCTACAAGGAGGCACGATCCATGTTGAGGGAAAACGTGCAGAGATTTGAAGAATAAACATCATCTAATACGTCAGTTGAAAATGGCAACTATTCCAATATGTCATTTTTGGACGTGCATTATGTCATACTATTTCTCCACACAGTGTTGGGATCAGTTCCCAGCAGAAACATTTGGATGATCGTAAAAAACAAATCTTGCAAGTATATAAATAGAGGCTGAAACCTGCACAGTTCTATTCAATCACCTTTTCTTCTCTGAAAAACTTAAATACAAAAATGTCTGATACTACCAAGAACCAACAAGCACAGGATATCGATGCCATGACACATCCCTCCCTCTACAGAGACACCGTGAACGGCAAGAAATGCGAAAAGGTTGACAATGAATTCAAGTGCTCCAACGCTGAAAAGCCCAAGCAAGATACTGAAGACTGGGATTTGTATCCTCAAATGATTCGCAAGGTGGAAAACGAAGGCACTGCCAAGGATGTGCAACATCTCCATGAATTGGAACACACAATCAGTAAATAGTTTTTGCTTGTCAAATCTCTCTCCTCTTTATTTTTTTCTGTACATAATAGTGACAATAATAAATCCAACGCGTGTTTAAATGCGAGATAAATCCTCCCTCTTTAATCGCTCGTCTCGCTTTCGCTTCCATGTTTCTTTGATGACTTTGCGCACCTTTTCCAAATTGTCCTTGACATTGGCCTCTGCTAAACCGTGCAATTTGTTGACTTGCTCGCTGCTGTATACAAAGTTCCATGTGGAGCAGAATTCTGCTGTTTGAGGATCAAACTCGGGATCGTAGTTTTCATTGACGATGAGAGGGAAATAGACAAGGGTGATGGGGTTTGTATTATCGGGATAGCTGGTGGTGGTGCTGCTCTTGGATGCATCGTCATTGCTGGGTGGGATGGTTTCCGAAGAGCTCGATGCGAATACGGTGCATGTGTCGAGAGCGTATTTAGACTTTTTGGGCTCTTCTTCTTGTTTGCTTTCTGCGTTGGTTGAAGGCTTCTTTTGATGCTCGACTTTGACAGGGTCAGCCTCTGATTTCTCCGATTCATGCGACTCTTCTTGCTCCTTTCGAGGCCAACCAGCACCCACGGGCCAGCCCTTGATACCACGACGCTTGACGTAGCCCTCTGCACGGTCAAAGTAAGGAGCCTCTTGGATGTCTGCACTCAGATCAATGGCAAGGATAATGTCCACATCGCGGCCTTGTCTCAGCAGAGGATAGAAGGGCAAGTTGTTGTCCATGCCAGCATCCATCAGGCCAATCAACTCAGATTCCACCAAACTCTCGGATCGCAGCACTTCCTCCTTGTCTTGAGACGCGTCCTTGTCTTGCACAGTCGTCGACATTTTGTAGAATGGGTTAGGGAATGATGCGGGTGAGATGGGGTGGATAGTAGAGACCGACGCCTGGTAGCTGTTGATCATCTCGTCGGCTTTTTCAATGGCAGATGTAGGCAGCAGCAATCGGATTTCTTGATAGAAATGCGCCAGACTAGCCACAAACGCAGATCCAAACATGCCCATCAGTATACCGAGACTCTGTTCAGGAAGCCTTTCTGTGTTCTTGCCATTCTCGAATTTTCTTCCAAATGCCCAAATAGGGATCCAAGCTGCAAGTTGCGAGTGTTGGTTCAGACGATGAATATAGCAAGGATATGCATTGACTTACCATTGATCTCCTCGCTGCCCATGTCATAGGGTGTAAATTCAAACCACTGATATAAATCGTTCATTTCCTCTTGGACGGCTTCTTCCTTGTCGCCCTCTTCCTCGGTCTTTTTGTCAGTGTCTTCAGCCTTGTTCTCGCTGTCGTCCTCTGTCTCTTCTTCAGCGTCTTGACTCTTGGCATCCTCTGCTTCCACATGCTCAAACGGCTCTTCCTCCTCCTCCTCCTCCTCCTCCTCCTCTCCATCATCCACTTTTTGACATGGCTCCACACCCTGCTTGGAAGACACAGTGGTAGCCTTGGTGACGCTGGCTAGTTCCACCTCATGTCTGACGGCGCAGTAGATTGGCATAGGTAGCGATCCGTCTTGAAAGTAGTCCTTTTGCATCGACAGTTTGATTTCATTCTTCTTGAGCAGGCGAGGCTTCACTTCAGCGCCGTCGTCTTCGTGCACCGTGCCTGGCTGTGTATGGTCTTCCTTGCTCTTCAAGCCCAATTCAGATGGATCCTCAATACTCTCCGTGTAGGAATGAGCGTCGTTTTCCATCAATCTTTCGCTCCTCTCCTTGTTGGGAGGTGCTACGGTGATCTTCTTTGCGAGCAGTGTGCCGCCTAATAGCATGCCAAAGATGTCCACTAGACTGATGCTTCCGTTTTGCTGGTAGTAGCGCTGCACAACACCGTGCAGCAGGATTTTGGCATTGTGGCGAGAGGCATTGAGCACTGTCAAAAAGTTGGACAGGTTGGCAATGTGTGTGTGGATGCGGCTGGAGAGATGGTCTTTGAGGGTATCCACAGATGCGTTGGTCAGAGGGCTGTAGAATTGGGACATGGCCCATGTGGATCCAGAGACGCCTGCCATGTACAGGACACAGTCCAGAATGCCTGTTTCGTTGAGTGCGTGCAAATAGCCCGAGCAGGCTACCATGGCTCGATATCCACCGCCGCTGCACATGTACCAGTGAGCAAGCTACTCTATCAGTGACGACTGCATGTATAGCTTACCTTGACGCAATGCCAATGTTGGGGATATCTTCAATCTCGACTTCGTGTTCGTCCACGCCGATGAAAAAGGCAAACGCAGCTCTCATCTTTTGCTTTCGTGCCTCTGTAAACTGGATTTCCTCTTCAGACAGCGCTTGGCCTGTTCGCACATAGGCGTCTTGCTCGATTTCGGGGTGCATCTCGGGGTCGTCGTCTTCCTGTATCGACTCTCGCACAATATTTCTAAACTCTTCCAAGGACAGAAACTCCCAGAACGAATTGTACATTTCTCGGATGGTCTCAAACTGGCTCTGGAAGTTGGGGTACAGCGACGCCATCTGCTCTTTGAGTTCTTCTATGGAGGTGGGGATGAATCCGGGTATGTAGTCAGACGGCGAGTAGCTCGAGTTGAACAGGCTGCTCAAAAAGTTGTCTGCGCTGTCGTCGATCAGGTTGAGCGAGCTTGGCAGGGAGGCGACGAAATCGTTGTAGAGCGAGTTGTCGTCAATGGTGGCTGCCATCTTTTTGTCAGCAAGGTCGATTGATTTCCTCTTGCTGTTCTTGTTCTTGTAGCGGCTGTAGTAAACGCTGCCGAGCACAGACACGCTGATAAGAGTGACGAGAGCCACCTTGGATCGAGTAGAGATGCTGGATGTAACGCCTTTGCCCATGTGTATATGTAGAATTAAGCTTTCTTTTTGGATAAAGAAAAAAGTGGGGGATAAACAGGGGTTGATGGAAAAAAAGAAGCTGATCAAGACGCAAGAAAAAAGAACGGCGATCTTATTCTCTTATGCATCTGAAACCACCGTAAAAAGGGCAGCAGCAGCATCAGGGACGTTCCAATGCCCGCTTGAACAATCGTGCCACCATGACGACATGGACGCCTGGCATGTATGTCATTCTGCTACACAGACTGTTACGTTGATCCGAATGATTCAGCTTTTTTTTCATATGAAAATATAAGGTGTGTCTGGATCTTTTTGCGCATCAGCTTTTTGATAGCTGCGGATGGCTCTCATGTTTGGGGCAAATCACCAGCAGATGGTATTCCAGATGACAAATACCTCTATGCACAAATCAAGCCATTGGAGGGTGTATATCATGTATACTTGCGTAGTCATTTGACATGTCAAGAAGTCGAATTGCAATGCTACATGCCAAACTTGTAAGACATGTCCTGTAAGACCAAGGTCAATGTCCACACTACTTAAATTATCATAGCCAACAGAGTCTTGATTTATCAGACCTTTTCTTTCTACTGCAAAACACAAGGTGCACAATCTCAAGACTATGATATACAACGACAGCCCTCAGTGGCTCTGAAAGCCATAGCGGAACATCTTGCCAAAGCCGTCGACTGAACCCAAGAAACGTGCCCAATAACGAGGAGAGGTCATTCACATGTATACTCAAATGTCAGATTTCAAATTGCAGCAGCATGCAATTGGAACCTACGGGGTGTTACTGACAGAGATTGAGCATAGCGAAAACAATTTCAGACGTCTATAGTGTCTTTTTACTATACAAAAGGTCTGCCAGGGCAAAAAACAGCTGGGGCTGGGATTGAATTTTAGAGCTGCTGCTGCCACTGGTCCTCCAGATCGTTCCATTTGACATCCAAAACCCTTTCAGGGGCAATTACACAATATTTTTCTACTCGAACAACAGGTATTTCTCTAAACCTATACATGTAAAATTAAACGAGAAATCTAATGGTGTTAATTTCAAAGCGATTGATCTAGTCTGTGGCGAGCAACTGTCGAAAAATGCAAAACACGTTTTCGGCGAAAAGGTCTACAAACACTATAGTAAATTGATCCAAAGACACTTTTACATGCTCCAATGCTTCTCTGCGGTTATTTTGAGCATAG
>JAXQGS010000773.1:0-14163 GCA_037040325.1 Mucor sp. M7501 | reverse complement strand
AAATCATCGAATTTTCCCTTGCTAGTACAAGGCAAAATTTTCCAAAAATCGATGATCAACTCGATCCCCAAAAAATCACTGAAAAGGGATCCATAACCTAATGTCAGGTCGTAGAACACAATTACACTAGTTTTGAGGCCGAGATCGCGCTTCGTTGGCGAGATATAAGCGATTTAAACTCTTGATTTTACAGTGGCAAATACATTTGAAGGCTGCTCACTGAACATTGCGCTTAATAACATCTGATCTGATGGTCTGTAGTGTATGATCTAACGAAACAGTGCATTATCCAACTCTTTGTCCGTTAAAAAGCGCGAAATTCCCAGAAGATTTCTGCACAGATTTACCCAAAAAGCGTACCCAATACCCCATGAGAGACGCCATAATGTAAAAGAGAGTACTGATCAAATATCTTGGGCAATGGATATCCGAGTTATCAAGAGTTATCATGATAACTTTTTCTCGGTGCCTTGGAACATCCTATTGGCTGCGTCCCAAGTTTGTCCTGGAATGTCCCAGTATTTGTCCTGGACGTGTCCTGGGCCTAACAATTGGATGAGCAACATACTCAGGACAAGCTGGCCATTGGCCAAGTGTAGTGCTTCCACCAATGACAGTAATTGATCGCTGTGGCCTTCATTGCTCCATAGGTACATAACAACATGACGTGGACTGTGTAAATCTTTTGATTTCTTTCTTTCTTTTCACCTTTTTTTTTCCCCCAAAAAAACCTTATCATACCATGACCTCGCCCGCAGAACTTGATGGACTCTCACTAGGCCAGCTCTTTAGCCAAGGCCAACACATATTGACAGAACTAGAAGACTCACCCTTGTCCAGCATTGATCCAGCATATCAAGCACAAGTCGCAAAAGGGTTTCAACTGCTCTCACGCGCTGATGATTTAGTCTCCAAGCTCGCCATCTTTAGTGACAATGAACTACTGGACGATATCAACACCAACGACCTCAAGTTTCTGCTGATCCCCGCCTACTTGGGTAACTTGACCTTAAAGATCAACAGCCCTGACAGACGATCCGTGCTTGACAAATCCAGAGAGTATCTACAAAAGTTTTTGAGCGCCTGTCAAGATCATGCACTGGTGCAAAAGCAAGACTTGGGCCTGATGGAACAGTTGCAGCACAAGGCACCCAACGTAGCGGCATCGCAGCAGCGCGATCAAAAGATTGCTCGATTCAAGCGTGAACGTGCTGTCAAACAACACATTGCTCAGCTTCGTCAGCAACTGGATGCTGTAGGCAGCAAGGAGGATGAGGATCGCGACGTGGACGATATGGAGCGAGAATGGGTGGAGGCATTGATCGAATTGGAGATACTCAAGGCGCTAGAAAACTGGCATGCGATCGAGCAAGAGATGGTCATGGTGAAGGAAATGGAGGCAATGAAGGAGATGAGAGAAAAGACAGGACGAGATACATCCGTAGACAGCCGTGAAGCACCACAGACAAGTCGGGCCAACTGGGGCAGAGATAAACCTATGCTAAGCAAGGAAGGCAGACCGCTTCAGCCCTTTGTGATTATGAACAAACGAGAGCAGCTCAAGAGCCAAGTGTTTGGGTACGGCCACAATCTGCCTACCATGACAATCGATGAATACTTGGACCAAGAGATGGAACGAGGCAACATTATTCAAGGAGGGTAAGCATGTCATTGTGATGTGAGGCACAGAGGTGAGCTTGTACTAAAAGCAACTACTTCCAGTGGAGAGGAACCTGAAAAGCCAGAAATTGATGATAACGATTACGATGCGCACGATGCGGAAACCATCAAGAAGCGAGAGTGGGACGAATTTGTCGAGGCCAATCCCAGAGGAGCAGGCAATCGAGGCAACAAAGGATAATGGAAAATATAGCCTTATATACAAATCTCTCTGCTCGCCAGAGATAAGCTTTGTTTAGATAACCACTTTTATATCGTATATTTCTGCATGTGCTGCTTTTCAATCCATTAAGCTGGAAATGATGTGATCAATGGAAGGTTGAACAATCGAGATGTTGCATGCTGATTTCCAGTCACTTTTTTTTTCTTTCTGTTTTTTTTTGCTCGGTTAAATAAACTTTTGATCGTCTTTTCATCTCCTTCTTCTTCTTCTTTTTTTCATTTTCGAAAACAACATTTTCCAATAATGAGCAACCACGACATTGAGCGCATCAAGAGCTTGCTTGGCACACACGAGGACTTCCCTCAAAAGGTACAGAGTGAAAGAGAAGCAGACGGCATGGACACACACAGCTAAAATCTACTGCTTTTAGGGCATTGTGTTCAAGGACATGTTCCCTGTTTTCCAAGATCCCACTGCTGTCGAGGCTCTTATCTGTAACATTGTTCACCACATCAACTCTACCTATACCGAAAAGATCGATGCTGTTGTTGGTAAGTAGAGCAATCCAAAGAAGGAGTATCCCAAACAGAGAGGCTGAACCATATGACATGGCGGTAGGTCTCGATGCTCGTGGTTTCTTGTTTGGTCCCTTGATTGCTCTTCGTTTGGGTGCTGCTTTTGTTCCCGTTCGTAAGCAAGGCAAGTTGCCTGGAGAGTGTGCCCAAGCTACCTATGTCAAGGAGTACGGAGAGGTAAATGATAGTTTGGCATTAAAAGGATGGAACATTGGGATTAATCAAACTGGGGGGTATGTGTTGTACAGGATGTTTTCGAGATCCAAAAGTCTGCTCTCAAGGAAGGTCAAAATGTCATTGTCATTGACGATTTGATTGCCACTGGTGGTTCTGCTGCTGCTGCTGGTGAGCTCATCAAGAAGTGTAATGCCAAGACTATTGAATACGTCTTTGTCATGGAACTCGACTTTTTGAACGGCTCAAAGGTCTTGGATGCTCCCGTTTACTCTTTGATCCACTTGTAAAATGCTTATTATTATATTCACAACGCCCCCCCTGATGGACCTGAAAAGAGAGTGTATTTCTAGATTAGGTTTTCTCGATAATAAAAAAAAATCACACGCGCGCAACTCAGTGCCTTATGTATTCAAGTTGCACATTGATTTTATTTGTTGCAACACACACTCTATATTGCTGAACACAAGCAAAAAATGTCTAAAAAGGAAAAATCGTCCATATTTAAGCCCCACTGGCGTCTTGATGGTGCTAGTAGATGATGATGAGCATTGTAAATACCGTACAAGAGATCAATATCGATCAATACATTCCAGAAATCCATTTAGATACTTTGACAGTAAATGTTGTTATTTGTTTCTTTCATAATGTCGAGTTTACGGTTATCGAATTGGATAGTGGTAACATTAAGAAGGAATCTGACGAGGCAGCCAACCTTTTCGAGCGACGGAATGTCTGTGCAGATTCTCAGCGCCCAACGTCAAGACTATACAGCCGCTACTGCAAGAAACTTGCGCTCGACAGCCAAAATATCCTAGCTTGTCTATCATCATCATATGAGAAGAACCCTCCATAAACGCCCCGCAGCTGTGGACCTGAGTCTTTTACGATGCTCCATGTCTGATTTACTGGAAATATTGCATATAAGGACAGCCAACATACAGATATTGTCTCTCACTACTCGAGACTATGCAGCACACAGCGAAATATGGATACATTTGAGCAGTGTTTTCTCACTTTAGGGTCCATTTGAGACCACCAGAATAGCATCAAACCATTGCTCTGAGCTGACATTTACTTACTGAATATGTACCTTTGCCCAACCTTTTGGAGACCAAAAGGACATTGTGAAAAACCATGAGTGAACCTTCACGGTTTTCTTTGAAAATCAAACGATCGCGCTTTTGACAGTAAAAATAAAGACATGTACTATGGGTTATATTGATTCAAAATGATCGTATCGATCCAAGGCAACCTCCTCCAAAACTTGTTTTGTGAGACCTTCATATGTAACATGTCGACATTTCGGTCATAAACCTCATTTCATATTTTCAAACATTGCTCGATAAGCTTGTTTATAACATTTGATTTAATCAGCATTGATGGACGCCCCTTGAAAATTACTCTAGTAGAGCTTAAGGAAGGATAGGGTGGCTATCACATTTTGTATAGACCAATCTGGCAGGAATAGTTGAAACAAGTCGAAAATGATCAATCCAGTGAACTCGTTTTTGGCTGCGCCTGCTGCTGACAAGATCAATAACTTAACATGACTATTTACGTATTTCATGAAGGCAATCTACATCATGCTTATTGAAAAGAGACTTGCATCATATTGAAAAGAAAAAAGGTACCACAAGTAGCATGCATTACTTTTAGTTACATTACATATCGGTTGTTTACATTTCCCTTGCCTTATTTATGTGTAAATCAAACAAAAGAATAAAGTAAACAAATGCATTTTAATTAGAGATGTTGGAGGAGGAAATGCACAGCCCATCGCAGCATCATCATGCTGCTTATCTCTATGCGTTTTGATAGATGTGATTACGAAACACAAGCGCACACAGATAAATAAACATCCTTTTCAGACACATGAGAACGAATGGCATGTCGTGAATTCCAGAGTGCAATGTATACCAGGTATAGATGCAACATCTCGACGGGTCATACAAAGAGTACAAATTAGATAAATTTACATAAAAAGCAACATGTTATTGGCCAAAACGCAGCAACCGCAAGACGAAAGATGATGGCTCTCTCTCCTTTTTCCCCGCGCTACTAAGCTTTTGGTAACTATTTTTTTGTGCGTGCTTTTTGTTTGGCTTGGGTGTGAATATTTGGGCTCTTTCTCTCTCTCTCTTTCTTTCTTTCTTTTTCTAAAAAACCAAAAACACCACACTTTAACAGCTTTCACACACGAAAGAAGAAACCAAGAGAAATGGATACCTCACGAAATACGCATTATTCCTCTTATCCCTATCAACAATCCAGTAGAGCACAAGACCCAGCACCACCTTCCAAAGAAATATACCAATACGACGCACCTTGGTTGACTTATGCTCTCGACTGGTGCAGAACGCCCATAGAACAAAAGAGTTTTAGACTTGCTGTTGGCAGTTTTATCGAAGACAGCAATAACAAGGTACAGCTCCCATCATTTGCTCCACAGTGGTTTGTACTGACTCTGATATCGTGATCATCCATCAGCTTCAAATTATTTCACGTACCGATTTGCTTGATGCCAACTCACAGATAGATCAACGAAACGATTTCACACCTGTTGCTGAAGCAGATTCCTATTATCCTATCACAAAAGTGCTTTGGGAGCCACGAAAGGTGAGCCAAAAGGAGGGAGGGAGAGAGGGTGCATTGCTGAAATCTCATCTGACATCTTTTTTTTTTTTTTTCTTCTTCACTGATGTCTGATATGCTAGAATGATGCCAGAAACAGTGATCTTTTAGCTACTACGGGCGATATTTTACGAATCTGGGAGCTTGTGGATGATCCCAGACACGGGCAGAGCAACTCGATCAATAGCTCAAGCAGAGCCAACAGCAACAACCACCACCACATGCAGCAGCTCGTCAAGAAGGCAGAGCTTGTGAATGTAAACACGGACATGTATACGCCCTAAGCTGGAATTAACTTTACTTGTAGATGAAACAATCTGATTTTTGTGCGCCCTTGACCTCGTTTGATTGGAACGAAACGGACCCTTCTCTGGTTGTAACATCCAGCATCGACACAACATGTACCGTCTGGAACGTCGAGACCAGCCAGGCAAAGACGCAGCTCATTGCTCACGACAGCGATGTGTACGATGTTGCCTTTATGCACGGCTCTGCTGATACATTTGCCAGCGTAGGTGCTGATGGCTCGGTTCGACTGTTTGATTTGCGCTCCCTGGAGCACTCGACCATCTTGTACGAAGCCCAACCCACACCCAATACCCGCATTGGAAACAATGCCAGTGTTCCTTTATTACGTCTGCAATTCAGTCGCATGAACTCCAACTTATTAGCGACATTTCACATGGACTCTGCTGTGGTACAGATTTTGGATATTCGCTACCCTAGCGCACCCGTTGCCGAGCTTTCAAAGAGCCACAGTGGAAGCATCAACTGCTTGAGCTGGTCTCCCACCGAGTCTGGCCAAATTGCCACGGGCGGCGATGACTCCCAAGTGCTTGTTTGGAACATCAACCAGGGCTCCAATGACAGCCGATCCTACTACCAGAGCTCACAACAGCGCTACAGCCATCAGCCACCTCGTTCCGTTCAAGATCCTCTTTTGGCCTATGTTGCTGATGCAGAGGTCAACTCGTTGACATGGAGCAAGTCTGCTCCTGAATGGATTGGCGTTGGATTTGGCAAAACGATTCAAGCACTCAGGGTGTAGTGCAATTTGAACGGAATAAAAAAGTTTTATATTTATATATGAATGTAAATGTGTGTGTGTATTATGTGTATGTATTTTACAAGGCTATAGTATAGTTATTAGGTTTTGATAGTATTATGGTACATGATTAGGATTGCCATGCAATGATGGATGCGACTAGAAAAGAGAGCAGTAAAACTAGAATCCCGTTAGTCCATCGCCCCCCCCCCCCTACAAACGCATGCGACGTTTCTTGCTTACCTGTGAGGAACCCCCAATCTCTTATTCCAGCCCATATCTCGTCTCTTCTCCAAGCAGCCTTGATCTTCTTCTCCAACTCGAATAGTCTCGTTTCTATACTGATGGCTTTGCGGTACTTCTCGAAGCGATATTTCTGCATGCTGTTCTTCTTTTTGTTTATTCTGACCTTTTGCTCATTTTCAATCACTCGCGCCTTGACTGACCGCATTTCTGGTATGTTTTCCTTGAGCAATGTTGAAACGGTATAGTGAATAACGTCCATCTGTGTCTGCATCAGCTCGCATTCGTCTTGGTACTTGATGATCTCTTCCTGTTTGATCATGATCTTTTTCATCTCCTTTTCAATCGCATCTTGTATACGCTCATTGTCCTGATGGATGTATGCGATCGCTTCCTGCATTGATCTAACGATGGCTCGGTAAGGACAATCAACCCATGAATACAGCGAGATGGCAACTTACACAAATCTGTCGTTGGAAGCGGCACCCTGAGGCTCATTGAACACTTTGACATGGTTGCTAGGCTGAACCTGATTCGCACTCTCGTTAATGTACACCTTTTTAGCCGGCTTCTTTTCCTTTTTTCTCAATGACACCACAAGATTGACAACTTCAGAGTCATCAGATGGCGCTGGTTGAGGTGGTTGCTGTGGATGAGTGTCACGTGCGAGTTCCCTGGAAGGATCAATAATGCGGATGGATGCTATTTGTAGAAACACAATCGTTTGTTATGGCCTGTTCTCGATTTTAACAGTAAACAACATGTACCATTGTCGTCTATTAAAAAATCGTCTCCATCGCTCATGTCTGACGCATTCGACATTTTCTTGTACTTTTCCACAAACCGAGTTTTGCTGGATTGCTGCTTTAATCGGTTGACAAAGTTTGAAAGCGTTGGCTTCCGAACGATGGGCTGGATGATGGCATTGTATGGGTTGGAAACGACATGATCAAACGGTGGGATGTTATCCAATGATGTGCTTGAAATGTTGTTGTTTGCACCTCTACCTCGATTGATATAGTTGCTGACTTCTTCGAATTCCATTGCTTGTTGGAGGGGACACTTAAAAAAAGAGAGAAAGGAAAGGGAGAAAGAGAAGAATAAAAAAAAAAGACGTAAAAATCATTGGTCTTGATTTTATATTCAAATCGCTTATTACATTCAAGCACACGTGAAATATAATCGATGATGATGGTAGTTACACATGGTCACGGACAAGTCTCGCTGCTGTATAAGAGTGCTGCTGGACATGGGCAGCAACTGATGGCATCAGCGTGCGTGAAATAGTGCTACATCTAAACAAGGCCTGAATCACTAAATCCAGTGTGTTTGAATTAACGAGATAATACATTTTCCTTTTGCAGGAACTGTTGTTGATGGGATCAAGGCACGCATTGTAAAACCTAAATGTGGAGTCTCAATTCATCGCGAATAAAGAAACGACTCAACAACAAAGAGCAAGAAGAAGGAAATGTGAATTAACAATTGACAAATAAGTATTAAAATTAACAATATGAGATATGACGATGAACTGAGAAAAGAAAGAGTGTGAATTACATGGCAGCTACATGGAGGAAATTAAACAGGTGGTTCAAAGGTACCAGCCAGTTGGAAGATATACTGGAATTCAGGCTTGAAGGGGTGAGCCATGCAGCCATGGATAACGGGTGCAATATTGTTGTTGATGAACTGCAGACAGCGCATGTGGTTACCGGCTAGTACTTGGATCAATTCGCCCTACAGCTGCACGTTAGTCTATAGCCCTTCACATAGTGTATCTCACTTACTGTCTCTACATGTCGAATCTCTACAAAACGAGCATCAAATCCAATGACATAGGGGTAGTAAAATGCCACCGATTGAGGCACACCCTCCCACTGAATCAGAGCGGCGTCTCTCACAAAGGCACCATGCACGTTGACCATGAATGCAAAAGCATCATAGCACAGCAGGTAGTGTTCTCTACAGCGGTACATACCCAAGGGCCGTAAGTCCTCTCCACGCTGCTGGACAAAAGCAAAGTCAGGGTTTGTCATGTCTGGCAGGTTGCGGTTCATGTTGAGAGCCTCCAGATTGATGATTTCAAAGCCACGGGCACACACCACCACGACACGAGCCTTTAAAAAGTGCATGGCATACGACTCGGTGCCAATGTAGAACTCCATGTAGCTCTTGAACCACGACGGCATCTTGCTAAACAGGCCCGACTTGGCAAAGAACTTGCTGCTCTTGGGATCTCGCAAATCGCCGCACACAGGCTCCAGCACTTTAAAGTTACTGTCTACGCCTCGCTTCTTCATGGCAATGACAATGGTGCGGCCATTGCAGACACCAGAGTGGAAGAAGGAAATGTGCTGTGCAATCTTTTGGTGCGGCTTGTCGTTGGCTAGTTTGCGCGTGTTGTCCTTGGGGATGAGCGAGTCCAGGGCGTAGGCGTACAGGGTCTTGTCGGATAAAATCAAAAAGATGTGGTGGTCTTCCAAGACGGCAATTTGCTGCACGTCAGAAATAGCCAGTGCGAGTTTGATGGTGTTGGTGTCTCCTTCAATGCCCATCCAGACGCCGTGTTGCGTGCCTACTGCAATCATGCGAATACCCGTTGGACCCACTATAGAGTATCATTTAGTGCCTTTCTTCTGCCACAATTCCCCCCCCCCACTGCAATACTTACTGAACGGAACGGTGCAGGTGACTTTGCCGTGGTTATGAGGCGATTGATGATTTGAACCAGCAAATGTTGTATCGCTCAATGTCCTGATTTCAAACACTCGTTTTTCCAGGTCTGCCATTTCCAACATGGCTTTTGCCTCGACTACCTTTTCCTTCCACTCGAGACGGGCTGCCGCGCTTTCAGCATACAGCAGATAGTCAGCACCTCTGCGTCCAAGGTGGGAGAGCAGGATGGGGTAACTCACGCCAAAGGGAGAGGAGGAGGGGAGCATGGTGGTGGTGCTGGACTGGGTCGAGTATGTGCTGCTCATATTTCGCATGCCCATGGAGAATCCCTCGGTTGCTTCCTGCATGTGCAATAGCTCCATTGGGATGGGTCGCTTTGAGACGTGGTATTCGATGTCGTTTTCCTTGGTGGCCGACTTTTTCGCTTTGGTAAACAGCAGCAAATGGTCAAACAAAAACACTGTCAGTTCCACAGTCTCGACTACCATGTGCGACTTGCGAGACAGCACACCTTCTTGCAGTAGACGGCGGCCTGGCTTCAGCAAGTCCAAATCATGGGGCTCGTCTGGCTTGCATCGAATGCGGTTGTTGATCTCGTAAATGCGAAGTGTGTTTTTGGTCTTTAGTGTGCCTTCGTCCATTTTCGACGCCACGCTCTTGATCGTGTCAATGCATTCTGTCAGGTACTGCTTGTCTGGACTGTCATCGGGTGTCTTTTTGAGCACTGCGCCCAGGAGCAGTGAATAACGCTGCAGTCGAGTTACTGGCAAGATGATGAAATGGCGGAATGGCAGACGGCGACATTGCGCCAACTGCTCTCGGGCTTTGATAAAGTGTCTAAACACCATATTCGTTTCAGATTCCATTTTGGCAAAGTACTCAGCCAGCACCACATGTGGGCCGTATTTGAGATAGGCGTCCATGAAGCGATGGACATGACGTAAAAAGATATCGCCAATCTTGTCTACGAGCCCAATGCCGCTGGTCGCTTGGCACACGGCTTGGTAGTCTCGCAGCTCCTTGTACAATGCGTCGTGGATTTCGAGGATTTCCTGGTAGTTGTTTAGCACCTTGTCGTGGAACTCTTGCTTGCGGGACTCTTCAATCGATTGAGAGGCCAGCAGTTCTTTGGCAAAGTCCTGTAGACACACAAACACAAGCCATGGTTAGTGCCTGTGGCTCATTCTGCCTCCCACCGCCTCAACAGCCACTTACCACATCCAAAATCTTCAAATCTCGGACGTAATCGTCTTCTGTGTAAATCACTTCGTGAATGGCTTCTTGTCTCTTGATTTCATCATCGGGCATGGATTTCAAAATGTCCTTTGCAATTGTAGCTGACCAGGCACGTGAGAGAGTCTAAACACATTGCGTTAACTTCAATTTGGACACACACACACACACACAAATAGAGCTGCTACTTACAGTATCATGCGAAGACGAGGACACCACGGAAACAGCAGTCGGTTTTTTGAAAATGAAGCCATTCAAGGAATAGATCTTGTTTGGACAAGATGCAGAGTAACAGCCAGGCTGTCCAGGCAGACAGCTCATGGAGTAACAGCGGGTAAAGGGGGTATAAATACCTTGAATATCCTCATCCAAGGCGGCTTCGACCAAGGTATACATTTCCGTAGGTGAATTGTAAATGCGCTTTTTGCGGATAGACTTTTCCGAGCTATCCGTAGGCACAATCAGCGCTGGTTTGCAGTACATGAGGCTTTGAGCAATGTCCAGGTAGATTCTGTCTTTCAGTCCAGGAGGAGAGAATCCTCGGATCATGTCCTGCAGAGCACACATTGTCAGTTCTTCTCCCGTCTTAATTCCGCACTGCAGCACTTACAATGGCCTCCTCTCCAGTGAAACTCAGTGGGTATTCTGCCGAGCAGTAGATTCGTCTGCGTTCGTTGAGTAGTGCAACAGCATTGATAAAGTGGCTGGCAATGTAGGACAGCAAGGCGTGGTTGGGTATCTCTGTCACTGCTTCTTCTATAGTGTTGATCTCGAATGCGAGTGGAGAGGTGGGATTCGAAAAGATGGCCTTGTTGGGCGATGGAGGCACCATGCGGTTGTTGTTCAAGTGGACAATGGATCTCCCTGACGACGAGGACGTAGCGCGGTTCAGCGAGCTGGTGCGAGTGGTGAATACATACTCGTCGTTGGATTGTCTAAAATAGTCGGTTCCGTTGTTATTGCTGCTGCTGCTGCTGCTGCTGTTGCTCGTAGTACTATTGTGGCTAACTCGCAGAAAGCTGGGTGACATTGGGGGAGTGTGGGTCACTCTGGGAACCGTGGCTGCCACATCATTCGCAGGTGCGTATTCACTGAATCGGGTGTAGTTTTCCAATACAGGCGAGTATCCAGGACTTTCATCTTGATAGAATTCTGGCTCATCCTGATCTGCTGCGGGTGTGTTGTTTGTGTAGTAGTCGTCCTGGAATCCCTTCTGTGGCAAATGGCTCAATACAAACACACACATTCCTTTCAGAGCTACAAACCATTGATTTATCCAGTTCAAGAGGAGTTATCTCCTTGTAGTGGTGGTGCCTCGTTTCATTGACAGAGGTGGAAGACCTGTTGGCAGAGCTTACAGTCAATTCATTGATAAACATATCCAAATCATGGCACAGGGCTTCCAGCGTGGGCGAGCGCATGTTGTCCATCACTGCAGTCGGTGCTGGTTGATCCATGCTGATGGGTGTTGGGTGGATGGCAATAGGAAAGGAAAGTAGAAAAAGAAGAAAAAGAGAAAAAGAGACAAAAACAAAAATCGGGCGTTCAGGGCAGTTTCTTAATCATTGCATGTGTAACAAGCGAGGTTCAAGGAGTGTGTCGATGTCATTTGTTGAAGTAGAAATGTGTAGCTCACCAGCCTCGAGAGATATAAAGAAACTCACCACGTGTAGATGAATAAGAGCTTTCTATTAATATAAACACACATTGGATGCTCTCCTTTTTATTCGTACAGTCTTTGAGACGACCCTCAACTCGAGTTGCTGTTCGCTTGCCAAGATGGGGAATCTATTGTGAACCCAGTAAAATGTCACCTTTGTGTCTCTGCTGTCTGGAAAGACAGACTCCCCGAGCTGTTCTGGCGCTTCCATCCGTGGCGGCTCTTGCTTCCTAAAAGTCCATGTATGTGTACATGTATTTCATTAATGATATACAGTGTTTGTTGTCATGGTGGCAATTAAAAAGGATACAAATCATTTAGCTCTTTTGCTATCCCGCTTCACATTGATGTGATACAACTGTAAATTACTAAATCCAGGTATTTCACACAATGTATACTCTCTCTCTCTCTTTACGCAATCACTGCAGAGAGCACACAACATGAACATGTATACACAAACACACAAGTGCATCATGCATTGCATCGCTCGAGCTATATAGGCTCTTGCTGCGGTGATCCAGGTAGACCATATTGTACATTGCACTGCTCAACTTTATATATAAATACATGATTTGTGTGTACCCTTCATTCTCCATACACAGATCTGGTTAGACAGAATTCTCGACACAAGCTCATGTTGCACAATGTTCAAAACTGTATGAATCGAAAAGCTCTTACCCAAGCACCAGGCGTTTGATGGATGCTAATTGCTTGGTATCTTGCCTCTGTGATTTACTGCCGGTCAATTGATACATACTCGCTGACTGCTTGCTGCTGATTTTAGTGATATAGTACCCAGCATAGTGCGGTGGCCTGGACACACTCATGACAAAGCTTAAGAGTCTGGACAACTTAGCCTAAAGCTTAAATTGCGTATGACAGTGCTTCTCCAGGTGGATTAGCCACTATTTGGTTTTCAAAAATAAATGCCTTTTATAGAGACTGCATGAGACATTTGTAATAGACGTCCCAAGAAAAACTTGGCTGTTCTGGTGAACAATCAAAGAGCCAAGTGTGATATTCTGTCATTTGCATTGATTGAATCGAACGGCAAACAAGGGTCTTTCCAAAATTGCCTTGTATGGCTGTTACAATTGTCGATTTGTATCATCACGATTCGTTTTTCAGGTTTTACAGACATCAGATGATAGCGATTGTTTCTACTAGCTTATCTGATCAAACAGCCGTGGCTCAAAAGGTGTGTAGAGAGATAAGGGGGGTTATATATGACATTTATGTCTCAGAAAAATGTAGCTCATAGACGATGGGTGCTTGCTTTCAGTCATTAGAAAGGCTTCGATGAGTGCCTTGTATCTCAGGAACTCGAGCCATCTTAATCCAGGCAAAGTAATTTTATCAGAGCATGTCTAGTTTTCAACAAATATATAACTAAAGCGTTTTGATCATTGAATAAGTGATTCTGGGAGGATATGCGGAAACAAGAAAAGCAAAGCAAAGCGTATACATATGCTCCATCTTGTCCCAAAGAAGATAACGGCAATGCTGCTCATTTTGAACATTTCGTACAACTTGAGCTATTTGTAGGATACGTACAAGCCTCAAGGTGGCAGCAGGGATGAATTCTATATTGTAACCAAACGCTAATCCAAACATTCAAAACTTGGCATTTTCAAGAAGCCAAACGACTTATATAATGGCAAACAATATCTCCCCTGCTGCCAGAGACGCGTACCTAATTTTGAGCCCTTTGCGAAAAGGAACAGAGCTTAGCAAGGACCTGCGGCTTCAACACCAAGACGCACCAACATGTTTAGTATCTATTGATGATTTGCTCTCTACCATAACCAACATTACAGGCTAAATCTAAATGTATATAAACAAACTTCTTTCTCTATTCAATTCCAGGATCTCCAGATCATTCTATAACACACAAATAAAATGGAGTTGATTGTTATTATAATTTACCATTGCGTTTATTATTTTTGTTGAATTGTTATACTGAATTTTATTGCACCATTTACAGAGGTCTATCTCACTTGCTGTCCAGTCTTTCAGCCAATCACATCGCTAGAATGGGCTCGACACACACAAAAATCCTAGAAAAAAAATGCGAGGGTTT
>JAXQGS010000772.1:0-14702 GCA_037040325.1 Mucor sp. M7501 | reverse complement strand
AACTTCATTTTCGAGGTGAAAACCTCCATCATTCAAAATCATCAATTTTTCCCTTGCTAGTACAAGGCAAAATTTGCTAAAAATCGATTATCAACTCGATCCCCAAAATATTGCTGAAAAGTGATCCATAGTCTAATGTCAGGTCGTAGAACACGATTACACCTGTTGTGAGGTCGAAATAGCGCTTGGTTGGCAAGATAAAAGCGATTTAAACTCTTGATTTTACAGTGGCAAATACGTTTGAAGGCTACTCACTGAACATTGCGCTTGTTAACATTTGGTTTGATGGTCTGTAGTTTATTGTCTAGCGAAACAGTGTATTATGCGGACAAGATAGCGAGATTTGCGGTGCTGTATATTCAATGTTTACGCTTTTTGTTGTTGAAAGCAGGCATAAAACAAGTGATTATGTTTTCGACTTTTCTTCTTCCAACACTAATCTCTGTGGTGTCGTTGTCTATTTTTTGAGCTGTTGTTTCCATCAGAATTCTACTAGCAAAGATGACTTTCAAGACAGCAGATAACTTGCGATGTAGTTCGCTTTCATTATCAGGATAAAAAACAGGTTCAAAAGCGTTGAATCTTGCAACATATCCAGAGGGGCAATCCAAAACTAGCAGTTTGAGTTTATCCTCTCCAATATATAGACCAGACACTACCAGTTCTTGCTTAAGGGAGGGCGACAAAGAAACCAAGTTGATCATCATGTCCTTCATTACTTTAGGCATTTTGAACGTGGCATCATGCAGCTCTTTAGTAGTATTAACACCACCAATCAAGCCACATTCTCCACATCCAACCTCAGTTCTTCCATTCTTGAGGAACAGGTAATCCATCTTGCGACCTGATGATTGGCGAGACAAAATGTTCGTTCGCGTGGCATTCATAGCGTCTGCAGACGATTTGCTGCATTTTTCGCCACTAAAAAGCTCGTTAGAAAAACTTCAGCCATCATCATGCCCACTAACCTTATGCAAGTAATGGCAGAGAAATCAAAGCACGCATCTACACAGCTCCAGATTCGTTTGACGAGCCCGCCTTCCGTCACATTGTTGATAGGGAAAAATCCAGATTTGAATAAACGAATGGATTGGTAAAAGGAGTCTTGAATCCATTTGTTGGTTGATTCAATTGGCAATTCTTCAGACACAAGCTTGGTATAAAGGCGTTCAGGTGAAAGAGACTTCAACCCATCTAAATAGATATCAAGCTCGGGTGCAGGAGGCAAGTCAACAGAACGATAATCAGCAATTTCTTCAATTTCAGATGGAGAGAAATATTCTTGCCAACAGCTATCCTGGACATTCAAGATCAATGAGTGCGACAAACTAACAAACAACAAATCAATGCCAAATCAAAGAAAACACAGTCCATCCTTACTGCTCATGATTGTTTCTTAGTGCGCACTCACGCATCTGTTCCTCGACGATAGTTCTTGTTGAGAGTTTCCACATTTTATGCTTGGGTATGGCTATTTGCACCATCGAAGATTACTAATTGCACCATCAAGATCAAATGGTCAGTCATTGTCGCATTGCGCTCGGAGGCATTATTGGCTTTGAACAAGTCAACTGATATTTGGATTTGGGAGAAGTGCTTTTCTTTTCAGAAACGCAATGATAAGAATGAAGAAGAAGGAGAAGTTTATACTGATTAAAATTGAATGAAGCCCATTACACCCGTCCAGATTTTACTGATAGATTAATCGCAATATTAGTTCCTGCCCAATGTACACCAACCGAGTCGAAATTATTTATTGCGGGCCGAATCGTATTAACAATGGTGCAACTAGTAATGATTGATGGTGCAAATACTAATACTCTATTATAAATTGAAATACTGGTGTACAGTATAAGACTATTTAAAACGAGGTAAATCAAAAGCTGGCGGCGGGAGCGAAGGAAATTTGACTAGATAAGAGGATAGTGAGCCTTCCAAATATTGGACATCGCAATAATGAGACCATATGATGATGGGAGAAGACACGAGTTAACACCCAATTTGATGGTCTATATTTTACCATCTAGCGAAACAGTGCGTTATGCGGATAAGAGGGACACGCAAGAATCTTGGTTCGAGTTTGATATTGCCTCAATTTCAGATGTGTTGTGCAAATGGTCAAGCAATGCTTGAATCGATTGACAGACACTGTGCCATTTGACGGATGAGCGAGTAGGAAGATGTCTGTCGCCCAACTCTGGCATAGCCTTTCTTTGCTATTAGAAAGTACTTATCGTATCGTCAACAGATAAACAGAATAGACTCATTTTGTAAGATTCAACATTGCGCATTTCCGATTAGAACAAAGGTCGACCTTTTTCACCATAGTTCCGGGGGTGGATTACAGCTCGTCGTACTATATAAAGCATGGTCTGATACAGAAAAATGAAAAACGGAAGAACTTTTACCTGGTGCTAGCTATCTAGCACTGAAAATGCTTAAATCGTGTCGAGGACAGGGCAAGATGCGTATTATTGACATCCAAATGCACATCATTTATACTGATGGCGATAGTTCGACGACAGCTATTCAGAACAAAAGAACAAGTTGTCGTGAAAAGCAATCAACAGGTAATGCGTAAACCATAGCACTTGTTGTAGTGCAAGTCTACAGTTTTGCATTAGTGCGGTAATTTTCTGTAAACCCTATACCAGCACTAGTCGAGTCAAAACTTTCTGTGCTTGTATCACATTGTGTAATAGTATCAGCAACTCCATTTGGGCATTGCCAATGTTTGTTTTAGCATCTGCTGCCATTCTATAACATCAATAGAGGGATGGGTATGGCCCATCATGTTCAGGTCATTGAAAGCTCATTTGCAATGGGTTAAAAATACATCTCTGCTGCTGGATCTCAGCAGTAAATGTGTCCCATCTCGCTATATATGGTCATGGAGAGAAATATAGATTTGTACAACATTAGAATCAACGGCAGATGATTCAATATAACATTAAATTAAAGATGTATTGCGCTTGCTCAAGCGCCTTGCTTTGTATAAAGAATTCCATGTGTAAATTCGTGGTGTTTGGCTATGCCTCTCCCCTCCCACCCCCAAAAATTTCTGTACATGTTGCACCAAAATCAATTGATCAACCTTTTTGTTTGCAAGATAGAAATGAGAGAATGGTTCCATCCCACATACCTCTGATACAAAATCCATGGCTCTGGATAACCTAACCTCCAAGTAATAAATTGTTTAAAATTGAAGCATTTACTGCTTTTAGAAGTAAAAATTGCCTTTTCCTTGCCTATATCTGATCAGGTGAAGGAGGCAAACTTTATCGTCATTGAAAGGGTTACCGTATAAGCGGTGCTAAAATGTACCATATACAAACAATGAGATGAAGAAGCTTGGCGAGCCAATACCCAGGTTGCAACATGATCTTATTGACCAAAGCGCTTCATTTTCTGCAAACTAAATCTCAGCGCAACATGATGGAATAAGCTATTAATGCGACAACATTTCTTGTGTCCTCAAAATGAAATTGATCCATTTATTTCGTGTTTCCCTCGAGCAAAAGGCAGTTGCCAACAACACCTAATTTGTCCCATCAAACACGAGTTGCAAGTGTATTTCTGCACTTCAAACGAAACCCAAGGGGTACTATGCTTCATACAGTAAACAATAAATCAAATATAGCAAATATTTCTGTAGTTTAAACAACATTAGAGAGCATAGTAGCACAAAATAAAATTGAATTATATTGAACAATGGAAAATTGGGAAAGGATGAGAAGCGCGAAAACTCGATGTAAATTACTGTAAAAGTACATTTTATAGCATTTATGTGATTTTTATATTAAAAATATGATATAGTAGGTTTATTGCTACAGAATTACATGTAGTTGAGGAGCTTACAAGAACCACCTTGGTAGATGTCAACATTGTTGATCTTGTGAGCCTTGTCCAACTTTTCGTAGTTATCCATGGCATAAACGTAGAAATCAATGTGCTTGCCGTTAAAACTCCAAGATTGATCATCGACCAACAAACAACCATTGTGGGTCTTGCTGGAGCCAGGGACCTTCCAGCCAACGAGAGATGGGACGTAGATCTTGGTGTTCTTCTTGATATCGTTGGAAGCAATAGTAACATAAGGACGAAGAGGAGTACCGAAAGAAGTCAAACCATAGGGATCAGATTCCTTGTCGACTAATTCGAAACACTTGTAACCAGAACAGCTACAGCCACCGAGGTTCACAATCTTGGAACCAACAACACCGGTACCTTCCATGACAAGAGCATCGGCGTAGTTTTCACCAACGGAACCAATGGTCTTACCACTGCAGGTCTTGACGCTGACGCTCTTACCGCCAGAGTAATCTCCAGGTTGAGCAATCCAGTAGTAAGTGAAGGCAGCCTTGGATTGCAACTTCTTGCGGGTTTCCTTCTTGGAGGAAGACTTCTTGGTGGTCTTCTTGGTGGCCTTCTTCTTGGTGGCCTTCTTCTTGGTAGTAGACTTCTTGGCAGCCAAGTTGGAGATCTTGGAAGAAGCGGAACCGCCCTTGACACAGTAGGTCTTGCCAGTGTTGAGGTTGTCACAGTTGGAGTGAACTTGAGGGTTCAACTTGTAGAAAGTGCTCAAGCTGATACCGTTCGACTTGGACAACTTGGCGCAGGTATCAGAGTTGGTGGCTAAAGAAGGATGGACTGTTGTGTCAATGCAATGATACTATGGCACGATGCGATTCAATGCTATACCTTTGTGAGTCTTGGAGCATCCTGAGGTGCTCTCAGATGAAGAGCCAGAAGAAGAAGAGCTGGACTTTTTGACACAGTACTTCTTGCCGTTGTTGAGGTTGGGGCATCCACTCTTGATTTGAGGGTTCCAGTCATAAATGTTGTTTAAAGTAATACCGTACTTTTTGGCAAGCTTGACACAGCTATCACTGCCAGAGACAGTGTGATATTTGGAGCAGTCAGAAGCACGCTTTGTCAAAATGTGGGACTCTTCATCGAAATCTTCGGATAATTCAAAATCGACATCTTCGGCATCATCCGCATCGAAGGCTGCGAGATAGGAATCAGAGAGCTGAGCAGCGCCGCCGTGGACGACAGCAATGTCGTTGACAGTGTCTGCTGCTTGAACGAAGCTTCCGCTGCTAAGCAAAAGGAAACCGAGTGTGGCTAAAGAGAGAGCTTTAAGTTGCATTGAATAAATAATTTGCTGATGTGTCGTCTGCTGAGAGAAATTAAAGGAAGGATGATGATTTGAACAAGGATTCAGAAAGAGAGAGAAAAAGAGGAAATCTGTTAAAGAAAGGAAGGGGTTGGGGGACAAGGAAGAAGCTTTTCAAACAATAAATAAGAAGAGAGAAAAAGAGTTTATTTCATGGATAAACGAGCTGCTTTTATATACAATTTCAAAGCGGGAAGCATTCGCATGTAGGACAAGTTACACTTCATCAAGTAATGCAATCTATTATTTGTGTTGCCTTGGTGAATTTCCGCCAATTCTATGTGTGTGCCCTAACCATCTTGGAATATCAATTGGGGGGACCGCTCTATAAAACGGGCAGAAGGGCTGCAGGCATGTGTATGTGTCTGTATTGACTGATCTGACATGTTGGTGGCAATGTAAACAAAGCAGTAATAAGTAGGCTCACTCCACAAAATCTTGGAAAAAAGGCACAGGTGTATGATTGGTTGTTTCATCATATTATCATCTAAAAAAGGACACCACCCTCACTTTTACCATTCTTGGCTGAACTACTTTTATGTACAACATTATATTTGAGAAACAATCCAGATATATCCCTTTTCGATATTGCATTTAGATCATGAAAAGGCTCCTTTTTATATGCCCAGATAACTTTATTTAGCTGCAAATGCTTTCAATCTCTTGGTGATGGCTACCTGGTGGTATTACTTTCAGGGCCCTGTGCTGGTCATTGACGAGCTGAGAGTGTCAGCCTTACTTACTACCAATGGATCTGTGTTGCTAGAGCGCACATCTTTTGCAAAGCATTCTCATAAGTAGCTATCAACATTTGGAGGCATTCATACAACAAAAGCACAGCCATTTTATGAATTAGGTATGGACATTTGATCATCCTCTTATGGCAGTGCCTAAAGATCCTGAATGTTGATCAAAAGTCTATCAATAAGTTAACGAACCATGCTCATGAACGCAATGCAACTTCAATTGCTTGGGATGATCGGTAGTATTGGATCCTCATTGTTCTGATATAGCTTTACACATACCAGATTTCATGAGACTCTTCGTCACGGATCAACGCTGCCTTTTCTTTTCTATAGTACACTACGATAGTCGATGGAATCAAGACTGTACGCTCTGAGAATTCTTTCTTGTTTGCAAGCTGAAATGTCTGAAAAGCTTCCAATCATACAAACCTGTTGATCGATGACTCAAGGCATCAATCCGTAATGAAATGCCCAAGGAGATGAGTTGCTAGCAAAGGCCAAACACTGCCTAATCATTGCCTCTCCTCTGCCCATGCTGACGTAAACTATGCCTTGCTTCTAGTACCCAAGAAAGCAGCAGAGAAGCTTGTATCCACAGTTGCACCGTGCTGTAATTACCTTGTATTAATCTCTAACGAATGTTACGAATAAAGCAACAGGCGTTCATGCACCTGAAGAGAGGTGGTGTGGTGGTACACACGGTTGATGAAGCCCATTTGATGATGATGGCTCATTTCCTAATTGAAGACGCGACCTTGGTGTTTTTGATTTAAGCGTGTGCGTGTGCTGATTTTGCGCTTTTTTTTATTTTTACCATCATTTCCTTTTTGTGCTGAAGATATATAAATACATTCGAAAAAAAGATGAGCAGGATCAACATTTCAGACGAGAATCTCAACTGCCACCACATTCTCTTTATCAAGGACGTCAAGGAGTCCGTGTTTGTCCAGAACCGCAGCTGTTACAAGACCAGAAACACAAACTTGAGCTACAGATTTGCCAGGTCCGTACTGTTTCTGCGCACCAGACAAAAGGCAATAGCCAGTCTTTTAACACAATTAACCTTAGGCTGAATGGCGTTATTATTGTCACACAAAAGTCCCCATTGTCAAACAGAAGCGAGGATCATATTTGGTTAGGTGAGATTGCAATGGAAGACAAAGGAACGACACACAGAGGAAATTGACCTGTGGAATCCATAGACGATGGCACAGGCGTAATTCGAGTTGTACTGCCGCAGACCACAGCATCAGGAACGAACGCATGTTTCATTGAGAAGGGGGCTTCGTTGACAGTCTTTGGGTCAGTGCAGACATTGGATGGCGAGGAGATCATTTTGCGTTGCAAAGGATTCAAGGTGGATGAGGACGGCGGTGCCCTGAGCGAGATATACCACTGGCTGAAAGCTGTAGCAGACAGGCCTCACAACGTATCGTCGCAGAGAAACATGTTTTACAGTGTGTCGTCAGCTCCATCTCCCAACCGCTTGCTCAAGGAGAGCTTTATGGTGTCGCCTTTGAGGGATTTCACTGCAGACGATACCAGGTACTTGTGGTCGCCGAACCATTCCTTTGCTACATCGACCCCTCTGAAGCTGATACGAGAACAACACGCACCCCCACCCGTTGCAGCAGCAGCAGCAGCAGCAGCAGCAGCAGTAGGAGCCGAGGAGGAGGATGAGGATGAGGAAGAGGAGGACGAGTTTGATACCTTTGGCGACGACATTGATCTGGCGGCTCTCGAGGCTGCGGCTCTACAACGACTCCAACAACAGCAGCAGCAGCAGCAGCAGCAGCAGCAGCAACCAACACAGCAAGCGAATAAGCGCAGATACTCATTGTCCATGGATTGATTGGATCTTCTTGATCTCTTACAAAGAATAAAGCGATGATTCATCCAATCAGATTGTCAATCAGAGTGACTTTTTGACGTCAAAATCCATCATCCAAAGGGGGAAAGTGGGACATTGGGAAGTCTGTACTCTCTTTCTTTCACTTGGCCTTTTTTTTCTTTTTCTCATACAACAACATCAGATGCTTATACTCAAACACAACAAGGATGCATTGACATCTGAGGAGCTGATACAGATTGAACGAGTAAGTCGTCGAGATGCCGTTCTGCTGCGATGCAGTGCACTGACGGCTGCCCATCTATAGAGGTATCTGCGCTGGATGACGGAACATGACAGTGCCAACACCAACGCCATTGAAGTCAACGTGCTGGACGGCGCCATGACAGACCTGTACGGGTACCTGCTGGGCGTCTTTTCGAGGCTGGGCGTGCTCGACACACTGCGGATATCGACCTGCCAGCTGCTGGACTTTCTGATTGACATTCAACACGCCTACCAAACCACGCCGTACCACTCGTTCTACCATGCCACGGACGTAGTGGTTGTGCTGTATTACATTGTGTTGGACTTGAAGGCGAAAAAGTACTTTTCCGACAAGGAGATAGCCATCCTGTTCATTGCTGCCATTTGCCATGACGCAGGCCATGTAAGTCTTGGTGGTCGAAAAACACATGTGAAACGGATTGTCTGATATATACAATAGACTGGCTACAACAACGATTACCATGTCAAGCTAAAGACGGAGCTCGCCATTCGTTACAACAACGTCTCGGTCCTTGAATCCTTATCAGTCGAGATTGCGCTTGGCTTGCTGGAGAAGCACCACATGGTCAGCAGCATCGACCCTGATCTGCTCAAGAGCCTCATTCTGGCCACAGACATGTCGGCTCACTACGATCTGCTCAGTGAAGCGGGCGTGCTGGAGGACATTGTCTCCACCGTCAACCTCTGGGACGACGACGAGCAAGAAGATGGCTTCAGCGACATGGGCGAAAGTTTAGCTGTATCCGAAACACTGTCAATCAGCGTCCAGCAACAACATCTATCATCATTATCCTACAGCAGCATCAGGGAAGGTTTCATTCAGCAGCAGTACAATGACGACAGCGCTGCCAAATCATCGCAATCACCGCTGGATCAGTCGCAACGGCTGTCGTTTGCTTGCATTCTGCTGCACGCCGCTGATATCAGCAACACGGTCCGTTCGTGGCCCATCTCCAAGCAGTGGTCTGATTTGATTGTGCAAGAGTTCTTTCGGCAGGGAGATGCTGAGAAGCTGGCTGGGCTACCAGTGTCTCCGGGCATGGATCGTGATTTGGCTACACAGGCTAGCATCAGTCTCAAGTTTGGGGATTTCGTAGTAAAGCCTTATTTCGAGGCATTGACAGGCTTGCTACCCAGGGCTCAGGTGTTTCTGGATACGCTTCAGGACAATAGAGAAGAGTGGCTCAAGCTAAAGGCAAGCCCGTTTTCTACCTCCATCACAAGCTACTTTAACGGCTATCTCGCTTCTCGATTTTCCATTGCCACACCTACTACTACTACTACTACTAGCAGCACTACACCGTCCTCATCCAACAAGATGCGTAAAGTAAGTGTCCCCGCTGGTACAGTGGCCATTCCGTTGACGCATGCGGCTGCTGTGGCTGCCTCGTCGGCTGGCAATGCCACCGTCAAGCCCATGCCCATCTTGCGTACCTCGAGCCATTCCAGTGTACTCTTATCGTCGCCACACACCTCGGTCTCCTCCGAACTGAGAAGAAACAGTGCTGATCTTCGAAAGCAACGATCCACCAGAGTGTCGACAGAGCAACGCCATATTCAAATTTAGACTTTTTTGTAGCATACATTTCTCTTTCTTGCTCATCCATGTAATTTGCTGTATTATATTGTATTATCATAGACTTGTTGTATATTTAGATATATATAAAACCCTCTCTTTTTTCCTTTGTATCCCTTTGCAAACAGGTTTTAAGGAGTGCGTAATAGTGTTGATCGTATGCCACGTTTTTCGTCTTGTGCTACATGATTCAAAAAGCTAAAACGACAAGTTTGTTGGAGATAAACAAACATTTGCAATCCACACACTTACACACACACACGCTTTCTCTCTCTCTCTCTCTTTTCACACACACACACACACACACACACACACTCAAACCGCCGTAGAGAATGCACTTGTAAATGGACATGTCCTTAGAATCCATCCTCGAATCCAGAGACCATCACTATGACAATTTCTCATTGTACATGCACCACACTTATTGTATAGAAAACCTGTATTTTTACCAAGATGTCCAAGACTACAAACGAAACCCAACACTGAATGCCTACCAGACAATGATCGAAAACTACATTACCACCAACGCCCCTCACGAGATCAATATACCGTGCGATATGCGACACCAATTGCTAGACAATCATACCCCACATTGCTTTGACGAGGCTGCTGAATCCATACTGGAGCTCATTCGGGTCAATTCCTACCTGCCTTGGTATCAAGACCAATGCGGCGGCCATGTGCCTCCACGCTACTCGTCTTTCGCTAGAAACTCGCTTTCACCGTCCCTGTCGTTTCCAGACAGATGCAATCTCATCCACCATCAGCCATCCTCCTCCTCATTCAGCATCAGCAGGCCTAGTTTTAGCTCTGTGCGATCGGCCTCGGCAACGTCCATGTTCAATTTCATGGATAAATCAAGAAACAAGGACGGGCCATCGAGCAGCAGCAGCAGCAATTACAGCAAACTGTCAACCATGCTGCAGAGAAAGCGACAAGCACTGATGATTCGCATGAAAAAGACGTTCATTGAGCATGATTTCAATAATAAAACCAATAACGGCTTTTCTTGGCTTGCTAAGAAATGATGAAATATACGTATACAACATACCCACATGTTTTATTGCTTCGTGTCGCTAGTAGTAGTAGTAGTAGTGTGTAACTGTGTAGATACAAGTGCTTCTTATTCCATTTGCAGGTATGGCTGCTGTGCTTTGGTGGTCAGCTCCCCATAGATCTCGTCTGCTTGGTCTGCAGCGTGGGCAGCATCATCGACAAACACCAGCTCTTTGTCCTCTTCCTGCTGATAAAACTTGTTGTCTGGTGCGCACATGTACAGCGTCAGATTCTCTTCCAGTTGCTGTGCCAGCATGGACACAGCTTCATAGAAGCTTTCGACGTCTGTGCTGTCCGTGGGTATCGATATGCGAACAATGCGCTCTGTTGACTCTGGTAAAAAGCTGGACATGACCCTGATCTCGGTGCTTGTTTGCGCTGCCATCTTGTGGAACACTTTGTTTTCCTTCAAATGCTCGATGAACAGATCTGGCAGTATAAAGTCGATGCCGTTCAGTATCTATATAGGCTTGCCTATCAGCGTCTGAGAACAACAGTGCGACTATGGTACATACCGGATACTTGTCGTGCCATGACCTGATCTTTTCAAGGCAGTTTGTGCATGCCATGGCGCATTCCTCTGCCTTGCCTCTGATGGTAAAGAGTCGCTTAAAAGGGCGTGAAGACTCGCATTTGGAAAACTGAAGAACGACATGATAAAATTGTGAGATGTGCTGGATGCTTTTCCCTTGATGGCCGATGATGATGCCAGTGTAGTTGCTTGGTATGAACGCCCGCAGCGAGATCCGCTTTGTCTTGTAGTAGTTTTCGTACTCTTGGTAAGAGGCCAGTAGATCGCTGGCTGTGCGTGGTAATGGTGCTGTAAAAGACATGAAAGACAAGGGGAGAAAAAAGGAGCACTATTGCGTCCGAAATGAGAATGGTAGTCAAATAATGAAGCACACTTGTTGACTTATGATGTCCGCTGAACAGCCTGTATACTAAATGTTGGCGAGAATTCATGCAAGCTATACAATGGAATGAGAGAGAGAGAGAGAGAGCAAAGCACCACATCACTGAACAAACAAACAAACAAAAAAAAAGAACTTTTAATAATATACAGAACGATGCTCGGCATCTAATAAACAGCAAGGCAGAAAAGAAGGCTTATTGAGGAACAACATTGTGAAATAGATAGGAAACAGATTCGCCATTGTGTGTTCTAGCAAGGTCATATCAGTCATCTGTTATCGTCCTAAATGCCATCGGTGTAACTTTACCTTCTGATCGCTTCGGCAATGGTAGGCGAAATGTCAATAATGTCAATCTTGGGACACAGCGCCATCTTGTCTTCTGAGGGGATGGTGTTGGTGATGACCATCTTCTCAATCACAGACTCGTTGAGGACCTTGAGCGCCTTTCCAGACAGGATGCCGTGGGCGACAATGGCGTACACCTTCTCGGCGCCGTTCTCCATCAATGTCTTTGCAGCCAAACCCAATGTGCCGCAGGTGTCGGCCATGTCATCCACCAGAATAGCAATCTTTCCCTCGACAGAGCCCACGAGCACCATGCGAGACACTTCGTTTGCCTTTTTGCGCTCCTTGTGGATCAGAGCAAAGTCCAGCTCCAGGTGGTCGGCAATGGACGTCGCACGCTTGGCACCGCCTGCATCGGGAGACACAATGATGGCGTTCTCCCAGTTGGGGATCTTTGATTTGATGTAGTGGATCGTGGAGGGCTCGCAGTACAGGTTGTCGACAGGGATGTTGAAAAAGCCTTGGATTTGAGAAGCGTGCAAATCCATGGTGATAACATGATCAGCACCAGCCACAGTCAGCATGTTGGCAGTGAGTCGTGCAGTAATAGGAGCACGGCTCTTGTCCTTCTTGTCTTGGCGTGCATAAAAGAAGCAAGGGATGACAGCAGTAATGCGACGGGCAGACGCTGTTTTGCAGGCATTGATCATGATGAGCAGCTCCATCAGACTGTCGTTGATTTCGCCACAGCCCGACTGGATGATAAACACATCTTCATCGCGCACGGATTCGCCAATAGTGACAGATGTCTCTTGGTTGGAGAACTTGACGACGGTTGCCTTGGCGAGCTGGAGATTCAGGCGCTTTGCAACCAGCTGAGCAAGTGCTGGCGAGGCGTTGCCAGTGAAGATTTTAATGGCATTATCAGTCGACATGACGAATTGGTGTGGAAAAAAGAACAACCCTTTCAATTAGATCCAATGTTTGACAGAAGAGGGAAAAAGATTTTCGGTCCTTGTGACTCTAAACATGCTCTAATACACCGGGGAAAACGTGAAATCACAAGCTTTGAAAGGTTTCAAATGCTGAAGGTTTATTAAGCAAAAATTCGCGTTAGTGTTTATTATGTACAGATTGGAGGGGGGGGGTATGCGTTATAAAGAGATTTAGTCGTCAAAGACGGCATTGACAGAAGGAGTAAAGACGGTGGTATCGTTGGCACTGCTAGCAGAAGTAGCTGTGGCATTGGAGGCACTGGAGGAAGCAGAGACATGTCCTTGAGGAGCGTACAGAGTAGAGTCGGTCAAAGGGGCGACTTGGTGGTGAGCCTTTTCGAATTGCATGCGCACAGGAGAGCTGGCAAAAGTACGGACCATGGATTTAGAGATGGCAGCAGGGCGAGCGATTTGAGAGATGATGGCAGAGTTCATTTTTGTAATGTTGAGATGATGAGAAAAAGAAACGAAATGCTTGATAAGAGCTCGTATTTATATGAAATCGTTGGCATAAGGGCTGCATGTGAAGCAGCATGTTCTTTTTTTTCCTAATCATCAAGCACAATCAAGAACCAAACAAATAGAACTCATGTGACCCTGTAACTTTTTGCGATATGCAAATCGACTCACAATCAATCAAACAGCACACTTTACACAGAATCCAATTTTATTGGCAACACATTTTTTTGTTGGGGAGTGTTGAAAGGGGATCACTACCTAAAAAGGCTTTCTCTCCTTTTAGAAATACTTAAATGTATTCAGGTTATCAAGCGGATGTCACTGCCGATCGTGGTGGTGTTGTTGTTGTTGTTTGCTTGGCACACAGAAACGAAGCGTGTTTCAAATGTGAGAAGGTCTCCTTCTTTTCCATGGAATCTATATATGCAAAAGTATCATACATACACAAGGTATCCAACATGTCGACAAAGGAGCCAATCAAATGACATGTAGAACAAGGTGAAATAATGATGAATCATACAAAATGAATCAACCGAAATTGAGGGCGTTGTGTCATGCTCAACGCAACGAGCCCGTAAATTCCCTTTTATTCATATGTTGTCAAAATGTTGCAAGAGAATAACGTCTTCTCTGTTTGAAATTAGAGGCTATACTAATCCTACTGAAATGCACTAAAATTTCACTCACTATCATACTATTACGTAAAAGCCATCTTAACGACTCTAATTAAGAAAGTGACCTTTCTACAAGTAATGGCCTACATCTAATATTTACGGAAATAAATCATACTGTACAGGGATAGACAGTAGACTTGGATTAGTTGTTACTAGTATTCAAACGTATGCAAATCGCAGCGAGATTTGAATGCAATCAAGTCTTACTTTCTCGTGCTAAAAGCTGTTCTAGACCACCAGGACAGCATTAAACAATTGCTCTCGTCTAAAGTACCTTCTTAATGGCACTGTTGCTCAGGTTTTATTCGATCCCCAAAAATCGACTTTAAAACCATGAGGAGTACCTCATAGTTTTCATCAGAAATCAAACAATCGCGCTTCTAAGAGCAAAAATAAAGACTTTTGCTATGGTACATATTAAATCAAAACGAGTATATCGATCCAACGCAACTCCTAGCTAAAATGCTATTTGTGAGACCTTTGTATGAAACATTTCGATATTCTAATCTTTTTGGCCTTTGTTCTAATGAGGGGCATAGCTCGCGCTTGCCGTGGGCTTAGATGATAAACTACAGACTATCACATCAGATGTTACATAAGCGTAATGTTCAGTAAGCAGCCCTCGAATGTATTTACCACTGTAAAATCAAGGGTTTGAATCGCTTGTATCTCGCCAACGAAGCACGATCTCGGCCTCGAAAC
>JAXQGS010000771.1:0-14723 GCA_037040325.1 Mucor sp. M7501 | reverse complement strand
GAAAAGTGTTCCATACCCTAATGTCAGGTCGTAGAACACGATGGCGCCTGTTTTGAGGTCGAGATTGCGCTTCGTTGGTGAGATACAAGCGATTCAAACTCTTGATTTTACAGTGGTAAATACGTTTGAGGGCTGCTCACTGGAGATTGCGCTTGTTACTACTTGATCTGATAGTCTGTAGTCCATCATCTAGCGAAACAGTGCATTATACGAACAAGAGGTACACGAAAGAAACTTGGATCGAGGTTGATATTGCCTCAATTTCAGATGTGCTGTGCAAATAGTCAAGCTCTGCTTGCTTCTTTGAGACACATACCAGCAGAGGCGAGAGATTTGCTAGTCAGAAACGATGCGATCGCAAAGGAGTTCAAGGCAAATATCAAGACTCACAATTCAGCATTGAGATTCACCTCCAACAAGTATCGAGTTAATACATTAATCCAAACCGATTGATTGGCATTGTGTCATTTGGCAGATAAGCTAAGGTCGACTTTTTTCACCATATAGTTCTGGGGGTGGATTATGGTACAGCAGCTCGTTTGAGATGTCAAATCCATGTGACTCTGATTGACTATAATAATTGAAGAGCCCTTTTCTTTTGAGCCATTTTATCCTCTTTCTGTTTTAATCAAACGTTTGTAGACACAATGGCGAAAATAAAGCGACAGAGAGCGACGCCTCGTCCATCCAACATCTCACAACCAAAAGTATATGCCATCAATACTGCAGTCGCTGAGAAAAATGCGGCAGTATACAGAGCCAAAGAGCAATTGAGAAAATTGTTGGATCAAGCACGATATGCAGAAGCCCGAGAATTGTTTTCAGAAATGATCAAGACTACAGTATTTTCTATTGAAGACATTTGGAAAGTAGGTTGAGCCATATTTTTTATGATTAGCAATACCTTTCTCAACTAGATGATGTAGGTGGGCGTAGAGATTGTGGGCAAAACAACGCCGAATGACTTGACCGATTACCTCAAGGCAGTATACATTGGGTCTACAGAAAAATTGGTATTTCTAGATAAAAAGACGAGATGCCGTTGTGTTTATGCTCATATTGTGTATTTTTGTAGGCTCCAACAACCTTCAATGCTTATATCGATCAATTAATGACCATCGAGAATTGGGATCTAGCTTTTGAAGAGATGGAGCTGTCAGTTTGTTCACATTGAATTTCTTTTTGCCAATGCCATTAACCAAATCAACATAGATTATACCCTCGACACTTATTCCACCATCCAATTCTGCTGCGAAAGTTGGCCATCTGCGCATATCATCAATGGGAGATTGCAAAGCAAAAGCTGCCAGAGACATACTTTCAAGATGACGAGCACGATGCGTATGATTTCAGAATAAGCACTTATGAGAAAAGAGTAAGATCAGCACACAAGTATCTTCCAGAAGCACACAAAGTTTATAGCCTTGATGTCACAGTGTTGAACATGTATCTGACTGTAAGTGATCTCGCCATGTAGAGCCAAACACATGTCTCACTCATGTATAGTTCCTGGATACAGTAGATGCTGGCAGCAAGAAAAAAGTAATCATAACATCATTGCAAGCCTTGAAAGATAATCCAGACTACTATATGCTGTCGTAAGTTGTGTTTTTTTTTACAAGGGCCTTTGATTTCACAGCAGTTCATAACAAAGATACATAGATACCTGCTTGAAATCAACCATAAGGATCAATATTTCAAGAGCAAGCCATTCGTCCTGCACTTGTACGAGTGTAATCCAGCCCTGAAACCAGACAAAAGACTGAAAAAATATGTCACCAAGACATGCAAACACATGAGTAAGTTGTGTCTTTTTTGTTGCTTTTCAATGTTACTCATGTCTTGTAGAACATTTGAGAAAAAAAGCTGCTACCAAACCTGACGAACTGCTCAAATACGAAGCACGAAGTCAAAGAATCTGCCGCATATTCATTTCACAATTAGAGAACAACAATGTAGAAATTTGGTTTGTCAAGCTGATCGAAAAGAACATCTTTCGATATGCAATAAGGTAATTGCGCAATACGATCTTCGAATCGACTTGGTTACTGATACGTCGAAATCAGTCAGGAAATATGCAAAATTTATCAGTCGAGTCCAGCAGAGCAACTATTGAAGAGCTCCCATGACAAGGAGCTAAAGGGCATGGCAAAAGCAATCAACCAGGATATTCACCATTACATGCAGGGAGACATCAAGAACTTACCTGAAGAAAATGACGACGGTGGCGAAGAGAATGATGATCAAGAGATTGACAGTGAAACTGACGTGGAAGTTGCAGACAATGAAGATGAGATGGAAGTTACAGACAATGAAGATGGCATGATAGTTGCAGAAGACCAAGCCCAAGAGACAGGAAACTCTCAAGACATCAACGGCTTGGCTGAAAATGAAGAGGAAGCAGCTATGGTTATTGATGACACCGCACAGCCAAACGAGACCGACGTGGAGGATGAAGAGGAGCAAAATGTTGACCTCCAACAAGATTACAGAGAAGAATTCGAGGATGCGTACGAGGAAAGCGAAGATGAACAGTATATACCCGCTCATACAGAGATATCACTCTTTCAAAAGTATTTGCAACACCCTTTATTCAATGATGATTAAGTCGACAAGTAGTTAGCATTGCATTTGCACAAGTGTATATAGTATTATAGTCATGCGAATAAAAGTGAAACAGCCATTTGCAATAGTTGCTATCATCATTTTTGGCTGAAATGCTATATTTATCCAACGTACTCGATACAACTGATACACCATTGAAGAGATTGTCATCATACATTTCTAACACCATGTCATATACTCCATGTTTCTCGTATGAATTTTTGCATTTCAATAACCATCACGATGTGCCAAAGTATCGATAATCCCGCGGATCGAGTACTTTATACAAAAGGATCATCTCATTAATGACAAAGATGGCAAAATGAAGAAATAAAGTAAAGTTTGAAAAAGTCCTGGCAAAGTCTCTACTTTTCGCGTCATATGTGCTCTACGAAAGCCTTTTTTGTAATGAAACTATGGTTTTGTGACCCTTGGATTTGTGTGTCGTCTCCACCTTTTTGTTGGATTAATGAGAATTATTGTATATACTATGCCCCATGTCTCTTCATAGGTGCATTTTATCCCGGATGTCGTTTTACCGAATCATCGACCAAGGTATGCGGACAATGTCTTGTTAGCCCCTCTGACATAGATATGTACAGTTCAGAATGCATTACTCAAACAGAAAATCTCTATACGTCAAACTTTTCCCGTCTTCTCCCAGTTGACTTTAGGAAACTTTACGCAGTAATCGACAATTCTTTCAAGTGTTTCCCGTTTGCATTGTTCCTGAATGAATGTTAAATTAATTAAAAAACAAATATCTAAATGTTGTTTGATCCATCATAAAAGCTTCTTCACAATAAAGGCGGCAGTACTTTGAGCTCAAAGAAATGTGGGTGTTGCCTTGGATTACTTGTTTTGTTGCATTTGTCTTGGATGATGTTTTTTTTTTGACTAAACCCTGGGCCACTTGGTTTTAGGAGGAGGCGTGGAGGGGAGCGAGGGGTTAATTTTTACTCTGTAAATACACTGTCGTCATGTCTGTCCAAATGTGAATAGATAATTCATCCTCTGATGAATGACATCTGTAAGCAGTGTAGCACAATCAGCCGATTGGCTATATACATCAGATTGGTATCATCTCGATTGTGAGAAAAAAAATCATGACGAGTCATTCTACAATCATGTCATTGACATCAACAGAGGTCATACGACATCACCTCATATTTCTATACATGTTCGGTCTGCTAGCCTAAATATTTCACATATACAAAGAGCGCGGAACGCATTCGGAATTACCCGTAAAGTGATGGGCCACGTTCAAACTGTCAAAATTAAATTACTTCTAAATAGAGTAATCGTGTGTTTCACCAAATTAGGAAAAGGTGGGGGGGGAGGGAAGAAGCTGAATTCATTGTAATCGTTCATGAACGGGAAAAGTTGTAATAGAAGCATTGGGATGGTTTTGTAGAGCAATGAGCATCTTGTCTTGATACCTGGAGCAGGATTAGTGTGGTATTTACTCGAGATGTTGACGTGACATGTCAAACAGAGCAGGTTGAATAAACGCAATATCGCGTTTCAACGTTGGGCAAATGATTTTGCCATTGAGAAAGAGAACAAATGAGAGCTCAAGATCTGATGACAATTTTGGGCCAGCCTGCCCATGTTTGGTTGTAATATAACTAATAGCAGGTATGATTGGCTGGAAAAACTCTTAAAAGCATCTCTCTCTATGGCAGATGTGTAGGTGTGTGTTCAGCATTAGCAATCGAGTGAAACCCAATACTTGTACGAGGAATGCTGCGAACAGAGAACTAGTAGATGTGCACATAAAACGATGCTACTTGCACATGTGCAAACCGTATTTCCTTGGATATGAATGTATACACACAATTCAAGGTCCCTCATCTTGTGTGTCCATGTTTGAGTTGGATTGCAAACCCCATTTGAATTCCAAGACAGATTGCCATGTTGACATGTATACAAGCAACAAAAGCACAAAGCATTCCTTCCTCCGCCAAACGGTACTTGAAGTGAAATCGGATAAGCTTCTCTTGATGATTTTGTTATAAAAGAGGCGGGTAACTTGCTTCAAGATTTTCCAATTTCCTCCCGTCTCTCTCAATTATACAAACCTTCTTTTATATTAAATCATGGAATCTCGAGATAGACTCAAATCCTTTGTGGTATTTTGTGTTGCCATTTCTGCACTCGGTGCTCTCAACAATGGTTTCAATACATCTGCTCTCAATATTCCAGCCAAATCTCTTACAAATTGTCCTGGCGTACCTTTTGGTACAGTGACATATTATCCCAATTCGCCCTTGCCTCAATGTATCCCAATGTCCGATTGGATCTTGTAAGTTGTTGTACTTGTTTATGCGCTGGATTTGTGTTAATATCTAATATAGGGGTACCGCCACTGGCATGTACGCTATCGGTGGTCTTTTAGGTGCCATGATTGCTGGTTGGATGGCTCAAAAGTACGGTCGTCGTGATTCTATGCTCATCATGAACACGACCTTCTTTATCGGTGCCATCTTGCTTTCTCTTTCCACTGAACCTGGTCAATTTGCTGTTGGCCGTATCTTTGTCGGCATCGGCTCTGGTTTCATGACAGTCGTGATTTCCATGTACATTGCTGAAGTATCTCCCTCTAAATACCGTGGTGCTCTTGGCTCTTTTCTGCAACTCTTCTTGACCATTGGTATCATTATCATTGAATGTATCGGTTTGGGTCTTTCCTCTGCCATTGGATGGCGTATCGTGGTTGTCATCACTGTGGGTCCTGCCATCATTCAAATGCTCTGTTTGCCCTTCTGTGCTCGTTCTCCTCGTTGGTTGATCTCTCAAAACCGTATTGACGAAGCGCGTGTTCAATTGATGCGTCTTCGTTTTGGCGATGTCCAAGAAGAGTTCTCTGAAATGATCTTGTCTCTCACCAAGGGCGGTTCCGACAGCAACGACAAGAAGGCTGTTCCTGAAGCTGAACTCGGTGACAAGGACAGTTTCGATAATGCTCCCAACGAGGAATCCAACGACGCCTTTGAGGGTGAAGAATCCCTGTCTATTCGCGAAGTATTCTCCAACCGTTGCTTGATGCTCTTGACCTTGAAGATGATGGTTGTCCACGCTTCCTCTCAATTGACTGGTATCAATGCTGTCATGTACTATTCTACCAACATTTTCGAAAACTCCTTTGGCGATGTCGCCAAGTACGTTACTATTGGTGTCTCTGGTCTCAACATTGTCATGACCATTGTGGGTCTCGGTTTGATTGATCGTTTGGGTCGCAAGATCTTGTTGGTCGTCTCTGCTTACGGTATGATGATCTGGTCTGTCCTCATGACGATTGGTTTGCGATTTGACGTCTCTGCTCTTCAAGTGGTGTCCATCTACATCTTTGTTGCTTGTTACGCTGTTGGTCTTGGTATGATTCCCTTTGTCATCACTTCTGAAGTTTACCCCACCTATGCTGTCTCTGCTGCTTCGTCCGTTGCATTGGCCATCAACTGGCTCTGTAACTTTATCATTGGTCTCGTGTTCCCTGCTCTTCAAACAGCTTGTGGCCCTTATGTCTTTTTGATTTTCACTGGTCTTTCCGCCTTGGCTGGTACTTTTATCCTCATCTTCATTCCTGAAACCAAGCAAAAGACGATCGATCAACTTGGTCGTGAGCTCGGTTGGGCTGATATCGACTTGAACGATGTCCGTCGCAAGTAACATGTTTATCATTGCTTTGCGCCCTCATCCATTTGTACTATTAGTGTCTATATAATATCATTTATCATCTTTCTTTCTCTCGTTAATACATTCATTTTAGACTATATTTCATTTATTGCAATATTATTAAACTTGTCAAATTTTAATCTCTACAACACATACCTTCAGTTTGAAATACGGTTTCAAATCAAGTGATAGATTGTGCATTTGGTTTCATACGAAAAATCAAGACAGATACGTATAGAGTAAGAGAAAGCTATAAATTATTTTTATTTCTATTAAACATGTATACATAAGCTCATAAATAACAAGTTTTAGCAATTAAAAAAAAAAAAAGGGATTAAAAAGATGTGTGTGGTAGTATCATAGGGTGGTAAAAAAAGGCCTATTCAACAGTATCCAGGGCCTTTTTAAACATGGACAACAGCTTATCTCTATCTTCTAAACCAACACTGACACGAACCAAATGACGTGCCACACCAAACTGAGCAGCCCAATCCAACTCTGTGTAATGAGCAAGAATAGTGTAAGGACTACATAGAGTGAAATTGGTACCAAGCGAGGGTCCCTTGGCACAGCTCAAGTTGTCGTAAAAGGTGGCGGCACTCTTTTCGTCCTTCAAGACGACAGAGAACAGACCTCCATAACCCGAGTCTTGAGAATCAATCTTGACAGCATCAAAGTGGTTTCTGCAGGTGAACTTTGGGTAAAAGACTTGCTCCACTATGTGTATCATGTCCATTAGCCACCACGTGTCTGTCTTTGCAATGGAACCCGCACTTACCTTTGGGATGATCTATTAAAAAGTCGCATAATGCTTCCGTGTTGCGATTGATAATTCTGGATCGTTCCTTGAATGTACGAGAGTTACGCTCTAAAAAGACGACGTCTTCAGACCACACCAAATCCTCGTATTCTGTCTCCAGGACAGACTTCAATTGTGTGTAATAAGCACCGTTTGGATTCAAAATCATACTAGAAGAAGGTGTCTGATTCTCAGTGACCTCTCTCTCTCTCTCTCTCTGATAACAGCTTCTACTTACCTTCCACCCATGACATTCGAGTCGCCAGAAAACACCTTGGTCAAGCTACTCACGACCATATCAGCCCACTCGAGGACAGCGACATTGCAGAAATTACCAATGGTTTCGTCAACGACGATCAAAAACTTGTATTCGTCTGCCAGTCTACGAAGACGCTTGATATCTGGCGATTTCAGCAAGGGGTTGGAGGGGAATTCGCAAAACAAACTCAAGATCTTTTCGCCTGATTTCAAGAGTGCCTCCAATTCATCAATGCTTTCATCTTGGCCAAGGCCGTAAAAGTGACAGCCAGCACCCCACTTTTGCAGAATCTTGAGGGTATCGGTGTAAGGAAATCTATCACGTATATATGAGCTTTTTGCCGGCCGCCAGATGGAAAGGATACGTACCCAAAGCAAACACTCTTGGCAGCGCTATCGCCAATGAGCATAGCAGCCTGATGCGCGTGGTAAATAGCACTCATACCACAAGGATACAAATAGACATCCTCCTCAGACAAACCTCGGATACCACGATCGCCCTTCAATTGACGCTGCTGCTCCAAATCAGCACACGATGTCGTGTTGTCCTTGTCATTGACCTCGCTCTCTCCCTTCAAGACACCTGCAATGCGTCTTCTCAAGGCGACTTTGGCGTTGTTTGCGAATTTCACGGGGAGATTGCGGCCGTAGCGTTCTTCCAAATAGGTGTTTTGCTCCACATGCTCCTCTTCCGTGTCTTGTCCGACTTTTGGGATCGATCTAGTGCTACTGTAATGACTTCTGCTACGACTGCCCATGGTGATCTTGGGTCTGTACAAGTCGTCCTTTTTGGCGGTCGTCTCCTCGGCAGACTTTTGCTGGTTGTCGTCCATGATGCGCAGACAGTATTCAGCCATGCGAGAGGAAATGATGTCTCCAGAGTGCTGCCAAAACTGCTTGGCGATGGGAAAGGCGTCCTGAGGGAACAGGACGATATGGATAGGCACAGGCTGCAGCTCGTTGGAGGCGTGGAGAGGTGCAATTTCGAACTCTGCAATACGGACAGTGCCAGTAGGCTCTTTGTAGTAGCGTTTCATGAAGGATCTGCACTGCTCTGCTACTTTATGCGACGGGAACAGCATGCCCGTGTCGTTTTCCTTGCCAAACTTGGCTACCAGACGAGTGCACAGCTGGAGGAAAAGACAAGAGGGTCAATGCACTTGTGTGTGTGTGTGTGTGTTGTCTCGTTCCACTGAAGGGCTTACCTTTTGAATAAAGGGATGGATAAAGAAGCGAGGGTAGCCACATTCCATCTTGGCAGTGACAATGGGGTTGCCTTCTTCGTAATAGATGTTGTCCTGCCACTTGGGAAACATGACAGAGACAGCGTGAGGGGTGTGTGCTGGGATGGCAGCACCGACTTGAGTAGGGGGTTCCATTGGGATGTGAGTAATAAAAAGAATACAAAAGAAAAAAACAAGGAAACAAACTTTAATACTTGTCGACATGCAAACCATCAAATGAGACGAAAGGATCTCATCAATAAAGCATTCAAACTCCCTACATCTACTATTTAGCATTGTGTCACAAGGGGTTCAGTAAGGCTGTCTATATGCTTTTGACACACACACTGGATGATTTATTTACATGATTTGGATATAAAAGAGATTTATAGCTTATTTACGAGATCTTGCACCATTTGCTTGCATTCATCAGCACTGAGGTATTCCGAGTTCTGAATGGCATTGGAGATCAGGATTGTATTCTTTACTTCTTCAGAGTTGATCCATACACGGCCATTCATGCCAACCGCTGTCTCAAAGGGGAAATGCTCTCCCAGATAGCTCAAAATCGGTGTGTTGGGGTCGAGCAATCTATACACATCATTAGCATGACACACAGCAGCAGTTTTTCCCCTCCTACCTTCTACACAGTCCCAGCGAGCACTTGATCACAAATCCACCCACCAATTCGCCAAATCCGTCTGCCTTTCCAGTTCTGGGATTGACGCATTCGAGCTCGGGTTCCATGTCGGGATTGGCCATCGACACTCTGCAGTAGACGAGCGACTGCACGCTCAAGTTGGGCTTGTTGCGCTTGGTAGCACCTTCAAACGCCAGCATGGGCAAGACGGCAGAGTGTGCTGTTCCAATGTCGACACGGAAATACTCTCCCATCTTGGCAATCACGGTGCCCACAACTGACTCTCCCGTAGCTGCAATGTACTGCAGCGCTGCTCTTTTAGTATTCTCAGTCGTCTTGTACTCGATGCATACGTACTCGCTTTTGATTGCTCTCGATCCAGTATCTGTTTCCAACCTCCAAATGCTGCAAAATGCCAGCCTTCATGGCGACAATCTGATCGCCCTCCTGTCTCAATCCTGGGCCTAAAACAATGGTAGACGCTTCGTCCACATCAATGACATCTCCGGGCAAGACAATGCGTGGATCCACCTCCATAGTTGATGTATTATGCGTGCTGTTGTAAAAAAAAGTAAAAAAAGAGAAAGGTATTCAAAAAAATTTGTTGCCCATTATATAAATGGACTGGTTTTCTTGGGCTCTTTCCAACTCTCTCTCTTTCTACTGCAACATACACAGCATGGACCTGATCTATCCAAAGCATCGATGCTATCCACCCGCGCCCAATTGGTATTCGCTCTACGTTGCAGCAGTGGTGGAGCCCCACTTTTACCTGTACTTGAGCCGAAACCTGGTCATCGTACTGGCGTTGCAGGATTTCAGGTACTGCAATTCGTTCACGGCGGCTGAAGATAAAGTCGAGGTCATGGCAGCGCACGGCAAGCAGTGTTATACAGCAGCAACAGCAGACAAGACGGTGCGTTTATGGGATTTCATGTCTGGATCTCTGATGGCCACGCACAATGAGCACAGTGTAAGTTTTTATCTTTTTTCTCGAGAATGTTGACATTTATGCAAAATGGCAGAAAGACGTTACTGCGCTCAACATCATACGCCAAGGCAGTGTGGTCATATCGGGAGACAAGTCTGGCAAGTTTGTATTAGCAGACGCCCAGCTGAAATCATGCAAATCACACGACACCAGCCTGGCATCGCCCATCACATGCATGGCAGCAACTCAAGTCGAGGGCAGAGACTATCTCGCTGCAGGCTATGAAAACGGCATGGTGTTTATTTACGAAATCCACAGTGATCTGTCCATGACCATTGCCAGCCAAATCATGGAAGACACAGACCCCATACAGTCGTTGGATTGGCAGCCATCTCACCATGAGGAGCAGCAGCCATCATCCCCATGGCCCTTGCTGGCCCTGAGCACCAAACGAAAGCCTCAGATCTTGCTGTGGAACAATGCAACTCTGTCCACCATCTCGAGCATTCGACTGCCTCGTCCACCATCGCAAACGGGTGGGGGCCAAAAGCCGGTAGCTCCCTGGGTGCAAGTGCGCTGGCAGCAGGACGACACACTGTATTTCACCAGCTACTCGGGGGCCATCGTCAGCGCCAACGTGTCCAATCCATCGAGGCCCATCATCCACAGCAAAAAGAGAATGGACAAGCATGCTCGACAGGTGTTTGCCTTGGACTTTGTCCAGCAAGGCAGCAGCGGCCAGATGATCAGCGTGTCGATGGATGCACAAGTGATCAAGTGGGACACACGGCTGGGAAGCGACATGCAGACCATCAAGACACAGACAAAGTACCCTTACTGTATGGATACGCCCGCTTGGGACCATGGGCAGCTGGCTGTAGCCATGGGAGAAAAGGAGATCAAGTACTGGAAGTTCTCTACCGCACAGGACGTGGTTCAGCCCCAAGCAGACGCCAACTACTATGCGGCCACCGTCATCTGGAGAGGCCTTCAGGGGAGAATTCAGAGGGTAAAACGCAGCACATGTTATGTTTGCTAGCCTACTGACCACACGCAGATTCGAGGCCATCCCTCCGTAGAGGGAATTGCTGCCTATTCAAACGAGTTTGGACACGTAGGCTTGTGCGATTCCTTTGTCAAGAACAATGGCGTCAAATTCCACAAACACCATACACTGAACAGCGCGCCTGCCATTGACTGGGGACCCGACATGTGTGCTGTGCTGCAGAGACAAGACATGCGACATCCACTGATATCCTGCGGCGGGGATGGCACTGTGCACGTCTACGACATGAACAGCGTCAAAACGCCGCCCGTGCTTTTGTGCCACGTGCTGGAAAGACTCAACCCTGCTTGGTTCAACAAGCTCAAGAGCATCGACTCGCACCGCCACACGCTCAAAGTGGATCCAAAGCTGACACGCATCGCATTTGGCCACACCAACGGCTTTGTCGAAATCTACAATCTCAAGACGCTCAAGCTGATCTATGCCTCGGATTACCAGCGCCAGTGCATCACAGCGCTTGACTGGAAGTGTGAGTTGGCGGTTGTGTCATGCGCGTACAAGGGCTTACTGATTAACTGCATTGTGTAGACGTGGGAGAGGAGCTGTACCTTGCCTCAGCCAGTCGCAGTGGTCAAATTGTAGTGTACAATGTCTCGACTGTCAGCCTGGAAAACGAACAAGGCAAGTACAGTACGGTATGCGCAAAGATATACCTAGTCTGATGGTGTGTGTAGATATCCCCATGTTGGGACAGCACACGGATGTCACTGAATTCAACGGACACAAGGAAAGCGTCAACGACATCAAATGGAGCTCACATCCAGACAAGGCTCTCTTTGCCTCAGCTTCCGACGACAATTACATTTGCGTGTGGAATGCTGTTGCTGCTGCTGCTGCTGCTGCTGCTGCGAAACCCATAGCTAAATTCAAAGAACACCGAAGCCGCGTCTTTGCCGTGGAGTGGAACCACATCGCCCTGGATTCACTGTTTAGCGGAGGACAAGATAAATTCATATACGAGTGGGACTTTAACGACTACCCCTACGATGAACGAAAGGATGCGGAGCCCACGAAATACCACAGAGAGAGATTTGCACTCGTCAAGAACAAAAAGAAGCGAAAGGAAGCGCCCAACAAGACGCTGTCCTCCTCAACTGCAGATACATCAACCGTCTCACCAGCAAAGAAAAAGGCCAAGGCTGACACACACCTGCCAGAGTCCTCCATGCTCCATGTTGCTCAGGCTTCAGAGTCTTCCACCAGTCGCCTGAAGCGAGAACAATACTGCTTGATCGTAGCCAACAATATGCTGGGTGGGAAGGTAAAGGAAGCCGCCATCAAGATCAAGAAGAGTTTGACGCAGGAGCAGCTTCAAGATGCAGCTGTGCAGAAATACTTGTGCGTGTGGGATGCTGACAGCACACAAAAAGAGACACATTACAATATCCACGAGTTGCTGTATGGCGATAAAAACGACATTCGACGCTTGCTTGAGCTGGAAGGTAGGCTGCTCGTCATGACCGTGCTTTGTGGTATGTAAAGCTCACATGTTGCCTAGTGGATGCCTTGGATCAAGACGAGCAGCACTCGACAGAGCCGTCGTCTGCAGTGATGGAACAGAAGGCAAAGAACAAGTTTGATGTCAAGCTGGCCATGGACATGATGCGCTGCCATTTTGCTGCATTTGAGCAAGACACGACAAACAACGGTCTAGCAGATTGGGTGATACTGGCACTGAGTCCTATGGGTAAGCACATCATGTCTCCACATACTATATGCCCCTACTAACGACCGCTACAGTGAGCAAAGAAAAGTGGCTCGAGCTCATGCTGAATCAAGCAAAAAAGATGGAAGCGGCCAAGCAGTTTCACCTTGCTGCTTCATGCTACATTGCTTGCAGCCACATTTACGAAGCTATTAACATGTACAGAGAGCAAGGCATGTTTCAGGAGGCCATTGTCATAGCAAAGCTACGTTTACCGCCTGGAGATCCCATCATCAAATCCTTGTTTACAGAGTGGGCAAAAGAGCTGCAAAAAGGCGACCAAGATACGTTGACAGCAACATGGTAAGCATGACATGCGCTTGTGTTTTCTGAGTCTACTTGACTCTAACGTGTTGTTGATTTCAGTTATTTGCTATCAGACACAGAAGGCGCTGTCGAAATCGCCATTGACTGCTTGACACGGGATGGTAAAGAATCTGGATTGTTTTGTGCAGCATGTTTGGCGTTGGCTGTCAACGATCCTACACAACGGCAACGGTTGGATCGTTGGCTTTTGTTATTAGCCGATCGTTTAAAGAACAAGAAATAAACTCGCAGTAAGATTTCCAGAGGAGAGGAGGTGTGATTCAAGTTGTATTAAAATCAATTCTTCCAGAGCAAGGACCAATGCAAAACTCATTGGATTGCGGTAAACTTTTTGGAATATTGTAGACAAGTTGTAAATAAAACAATGATGTAATCTAGTGTGGAGTTATTGAATGGGGTTTGTTTTCTTTAAATCAGATGAGTCTATCTCAAGCTATGATGACAAAAATGAGTGTCGAGGGAAATATTGAATTTTTCAGGCATTTTCAGCTGTGGTAGCAAGGGGAAAGTTAGGATAACGGTTTTTTACGGGACCCAAAATGATCGGTATTTCATGATAGAGTTGAGGTACAACTTCAACCAAGGGCTCAATCGAGAGAAAATGTTTTGCTCTACAATACGAATTAATGCTACAAGTCATGTTTTGATGGCAGAGATTGAGTAATGTTTCCAAAATAGCCAGAAAACGGCCAAAAGTATCCCATCAAATATCAATTGAATATTGTACACCAAAATACTTTAAATTAGTATCATTAGATTCTCCTTTGAATTCTGTATCAGACTCATATAAGCTTCAAGGAATAGTTACTATCAGAAATCGCTTCTATCAAGGTCAAGAGCTTAAAAGCATCCATATTTTGTGTCAGCAAGCCATTATGAGCCATTTCGTTTTTTAGCGCCCGCTTCGTTTGTAGCGCAGTGTGCTGCTCTAGCTGCTGAATTATTATTGGTGACCACTTTTGATCTCAGTTTAATGTCAGCATTTCCCCCCGTTTTTTTTCGCTCCAATTTGTATTGCTTTTGTCAATGCTTCTACTCAAAAAACGATAGCTCTACAGCCGCTGAAAGTGCCTGTTTTTGTTACAACACGCGTCAATTAACATGAAGAGACCTGATACTGTCTTTGTTGATGGTATTAGAGTAAGGTTTACTGGCGATTGTGCACGCAAAGTGGTATATAATGCTAATTTTTCCCTTTTTTTTTCAACACTAGAATTATTGCTACGTTGGTCAGCTCATGGTTGTTGCTTGCCTCGTCTATGGAGTAGCTCTTGTGTTCTAAGGCTGCCTTTATAAATGGTACAGGAGTAAGTATTACAGCCAAACACGCACTCACCGTAGTAGGGTATATAATACTGTAGTACTAATATTTCTTTATTATTTTAGAGCACGTCTATTATTCTGCTGGTCTACTCTTAGTCTTGTTTGTCTCCTGCTATATCAACTAGCACTGGTGTTGGTAAGTCATCCGTGCTACGGGTAAGTATATTCTATC
>JAXQGS010000770.1:0-14208 GCA_037040325.1 Mucor sp. M7501 | reverse complement strand
TTCAAAATATTAATCGATAGTTGACATGTTGCTGCATTTTGCTGTCAAGACTAGAAGTTTGTAGCTTGCTTTGTTCATCTTGGGTAAACGTTCTAATCTAATGTGCGCAATTTCCCCTGCTTAAAAATGACACCTACTCTCCGCATTATCTCAAGAACTACAGTACTTGATGACGTTGATAGGTGTTTCACATGATTAAGGTTGCATAAGGTTTGACATGGCATGACTGAAACTGAAACTGCATGATTACTAATTATGATGACACATACTGTAATTTACATAATCAACACGGTTGTTTAATTTTAGGGTTTTGACATATTTGTCCAGGAACTGCATAGAGCAACCCTCCTTGGTCTATGCGGTTTCAGCTGTACTTCATATTTATGATTCGATTTATTTTTTTATCAATGGATTAATCGATGCATCGTTATTCCACGGTTAAATTGGTTAATCCGTTGATTTCATTCATGGCTTCTGATCTGACATTCATTTACAAAGTTTAATGGATGTCTTTGACATTTATTATGTGGGAACGTAGCTCGTAGGTGCTACTTCAGCACAACGTGGATTCAACTGGAGTTGGAGCTTGGGATACATTGACAATAGTATTGATCATAGATAGCACAGAGTCACTCGAAGGTCAATGAGGCATGAAGTCATTAGAAATTTCGGTAAGACCAGAAGAGTAAGCAGACAAAGAAGGGTTTTTATTCATACTAGTAATAGTAGTGAAAAGAGGGCAGTCCATGGGATAAGGTACGAAACTATGGGGGTACCAGTTGTCATTGTCAACGTCAAAAAAGGTAGGGGATGGGGAACTAAGGGCACTAAAGTAACTTGGAGTCGGGGACCCAGCATTGGGCAACAATTCATCATTAGTCATAGCAGAAGACCAATCCAAGGGAGCAGGCTTGATGGGGCAACAAATCGAAACATACGAGCACTTGATAATCGTAACCTTTTTGTTGAAATCAAAGAATACGCCATGTTTGCGGATCCAATCCAATCCAAGAATGACTTCGAAACTGCAATCCGGGACGACATAGAAATCGTCGAATTTAGAATGGAAGGTAGTGTTTGACAGCCTGATTTTTGTACTAGTTAGGCGAGCATTCAAGATGGTGGCTTGTCCACTTCTTCCAACCAAAAAGGACGTAGAAGCAGCTGTAGTTTCGTGGGCCAAACCCAAACTATCGACAAGATCTTGCTGTACCACGGAGGCACTAGCACCGGTATCGAGTAGGGCCTTGACCTGTTTGAATTGGCCTATTTTTGTCGTATCAAAGACCAAAGGGACATACAGCAAACCATCTTGACCGTGAGGGATTTCAGCAGAGAGAGATCTTAAGGTTTCGCTAATAATTTTCGCGGCAGGTAAGCTACTAAATGAGGGTTGTGAGTGTTGCAGAGGCGCAATAGTGTTTAGTACGAAGGTGTTTGGGTTTGACCGCTCCTGATCAAGAGACAATCTTTCTTGGAATGACTGCTGTCGCCACAATAGAAACAAGAACGTGAGTTGTTGCGACGATCGCGTTCCTCTTTGCTAATTCGATCCTGTTGTTGTGGTTGTTTAGGATCGATGTCCATTGGCGTGGTGTTACTGATGATACGTCGTTCCCTCGGTCCCTTGATTATTTTGTTATCGATGTCGATTGCTTCGGCAATTAAGAGTTCGAGGGTGGTAGGTGATGGTCTACGTGCTAGTAATTCATTTTGAATTGCCTGCGATAAGTTCACCTTGAACTGAGACATTAAGGCGGCATCGTTCCACTCTACTGCTTGAGCGTACATTTTAAAACGGGTGGCATAAAAAGAGGCTGATGAGTTGTCCTGATGGAGACGACGTAGTTGAGTTTCGGCGGTAACGATGGGGTCTGAGTCACCAAAAGCACTCGTCAAGTTGGTTTTGACTATATTATAGTCGGTAAGGATATCAGACATAGTAGGGTGTGTGCCGAGTTGTGAAACAAATGGATCGATGAATGTAAACACGGGGCCAGAAGTGCAAGAAGCGAAATTGCGAACGTAACAACCTTTTTCTCATCTGTATTATAGTTGTTGTTTGCTGCGAAGTACATAGCAAGTTGGGAAAAGAATGTATTGCATTGACCTGTTTGTTGTTTGCCATCAAATTGGCTGGGTGGTTTGACCTTGATGTTATATAATAAGTTGCAATCGTTGGTGATGCTGAGATTATTGCTGATCAAACTGATTTGTTGTTGTTGGGCTGATAAAATGTCTCGTAATTCTTGAAATTGTTGAGGTAGCGTCTCTTGGAGGGTTCTAAACTGTGAAACAACTTCATGGAGGTTTTGTATTTTTTCTTCGGTCAAAGACATGATGTACTAAATGACAAAAAGGTAAAGATAAAAGTTAACAGGGCGTGGGGATTTAGCAAAAAATCTTGAACCGTAAGACAAGAGATTTTTAGAAACTTGAGTGGGTAATAATAAAAGAAAAATAAAGGCAGTGGAAAACTTGAAGCTTGACGTAGTAGGGGAGTGGGTGGTGGATTATAATGTCAGAGACGAGGAGGGCTTGAGTTATAAATTGGATTTATTTAAAGAAGAGAAATGATTATCTTGGAAGTATACAAGACAAACCATAAGAGAGAGAAGTGGAAACATGGACGAAACTAGAGGGTATTTATACTAAAGATGTAGATGGGAAGATATGCGAAATCATGGATAAGACGTAAGTAATGTAACACTGCATTGCATTGCATTGCATTGCATTGCATGGAAGGTGCATGAGGTTACACTGCATGAGGTTACACTGCATTGCGTTAACCTATGTCGTATATGAAAACGTGGTAACATGCAGACTAGAAGGGTTGACGTGGACTTAGAGCTTGATCTTGCATAACTTGATTGGTTCCTGAATTCTATCTTGGACCCTGAATCTTAACTCAATGATTCACCACAGGTACCGTACTTCTTCTTCTTGTTATGTCAAAACACAATACAATGTAAACTCGAATTTGCCAAATAACCACTCTTTTATGGAGAAGGCGTTCTATGGACTCAATTGATGTATGTTTTTTATTCCGCTAGGGTTTACTGCATGATTCACTCAAATAGCCTGAGGGTAGACTAAACGTAAAACGTGATACCTTTCAAGAACATTTAATTTAGCACAATATAGGACCACTAGTAAAGTAATTTTAGCTTGATCTAGTATATTACCTGCTATTTTTATACAACGAGAAGCTACTTGATAGCCTTAACCGAAGCAAATAGTGGTATCCAAGCAAGAAAAACCACATACTCACGTGACTTTTTGTTTATGTTTTGGAATATCACTGTTTTTTTGGTCTCCAAATCAAGGAATTGGCGGGTATAGCTCAGCTGGGAGAGCGTTAGACTGAAGATCTAAAGGTCAGGTGTTCGATCCACTTTAGCCGCATTCATTTTTGCCAATTTTCTAGATTGCAGTGTGTGTAGAAACCTCATTTTGTGTTTACCAGACAATTTGATCATGTTGGGCATTTGGTGTCTCATGATTTCTTGTTTTTTTTGCATGCAAAGCTTGCTAAATAAGTCGGTATTGATATAGATCTAAGTAGTACATTTGGATCTCGAGCTGTATGCTAATGCTAATGCAATCAACTTGTCATAATGGATGATCCTTGACAAATGTTTAATATGCACATGTAAAGGGGCTTGCTGCTAAAACCAATCAAATTATCAGCTTTAACAATTTAATGATGGGCAAAAGTTTAGGGTATGCAATGACGATTGATCCATACATGTAACCTGCATGATTGACAAAAGCAAATCTAGTTTAGGAGGCTCAGATTTTTTTTTTTTTGACAGGTATTGAACATGGATAAGCAAGGCTATCATTGCTTCAATATGTTTTTAGTGTGCTTCAAGTTTTCTCTGTTGGATCAAGATGCCTTGGAAGCTAGACTCGTTCTATCCTTTCTCGACACGGAATGCTGCTTGATCCCTTGATTCATCTTTAGGATGTGATCCATCATCATTATTGCCATTGAAAAAGACGAGCATCTAGTACTTTTATCTTGCCTCACAAGATAAACATGTACGATACAGGGTCTACACCAAGCTATCAGTAGTGATATATACCTATTCCATTCATATGGAATTAAAGCGACCGAAAACACAAATATTTCAGCAAACAATATCATAAGGGCACTGTGATTTTGCTACAAAGCAGATGAAAAAAGTTCAGAGAAAGGGATCGACATTGGATGCGCTAGAAACTTTATTTATTTATTTACCACTTGATTTGCATTTGTATATACAATGCTATGTTGCTAAAAATGACACACCACGCTCATCATTGCCAGCGACACCATAAAGGCCAGCTTTAAACGGATCATTACCTACGCTACCTTTGCAACTACATTGCTTGTTTGTATTACCAACAACATGTATATAGTACTTGACGAGACAATCAAATTACATTACCCCTTTATTGATGGATCAAATTTGACAAAACAAAGCGGGGATTTGAAAACTTTTGATGTTCTCTTTCCCCTCTGTATAAAAATAAAAAAGGCTTTTTCTTTTTATATTACTTTGATTGTCATTTACCATCATTCCTCATTCCCACTCTTTCTTTTTTTTCCCCCTTGTAGCCTTTGACAACAATTCAACATGAAGAGCCCCAACAAGGAAGATGTAGATGAGCTGTATCAACACATGATCTTGTTTGACATGACTGACGATAGACGAGGAAACGAACCCCACGCAGTTCCCGAGCGTTTGATGGACTCATTTGTATCATCCAGAGGGCTGCGGTATCAGGACATTGCTTCATTCGTCTTGGCCCGTCAAGGCGAAGAGACATCAAGTACATTCGAGTGTATACAATACATGCATTACGTGGCAGATCGTCGGTATGAGCGTGGTGAATTTGCTCGCATAGGAAATATGTCAAACAACATGAAGCTGTACTTGTATTACCCCACTCGTCCACATCAACTAGGCAGCAGCAACAGTAGTAGTAGTAGTCGAGATAGGAATCAACGCTCCGATTCTCGCAGCAGGTCACCGCCATCATCATCACACAGAGCGTCATCACCATCACACAGAGAGTCTTCTCGCAACAACAGTTCATCACACAGAGACTCTTCTCGCCCTACACCACCACCAGCACAGACACGCAGAGAAGTCTCAAGATATGATGACAGACAGGTCGATCCGTATGCCATTGACAAGGCCATTGCTGCGAAACCCGAGGTAGGATCTCTCTGCCGCTAATGAAAAAAAAAAAAGGATGATGGAGGTACTGATTGATCCCTATAGTTTATACGGCTTACACCCGATGTGATTCAAAACAAGGTGGAGATATTACAAAAGATATTTGCCGCCTATTTCCCCACCTATTACATGAAATTGACACCGTTTGGGTAAGCATAACCAGAGATCATGATGACAATATGTGTGTGTCTGGAATGCTTATTATATGGTACGATCTTGAAAAAAAAAAAAAAAAAAAAAAAAACTATGCAGATCTATGGTTTCAGGGATCGCTTTTCCTTCCTCAAGATTGGACATCAACATTGAAATGGACGTTCCCGACATGAAGCGCCTGATAAATGAATCACCATCAATGAGGAGCGCGCACCGACCAGAAAACTACGAATACATGAGCAATGCGCTTCAGTCATTGGGAGCTATAAAACTAAGCTATGACGAGACATTGGATTCCACCACCTTCATCATTGATAGTTTTCGCTACGAATACAGCTTCAATCGAGCCATTGTGACCAAATCAACACATCTGATTCAAGAATACATCAAACTGGACGACAGAGTGCTGCCGTTCATCAAAACATTGAAATACTTTGGCCGTGGAAGAAACATTTTCGCTCGTAAATATGCGGTGGTGGTGGTGGTAGTGGTGGCAATCTAATCAACACATGTCTATCATAGCTACACTGAAATTTGGCATACGGTCGTATGCGTATGTTGTGATGGCTCTCTCTTTTCTCATATCGCTCGACCCGCCCGTCCTTCCCAACCTTCAAAACATCAACCACAAGGACATTCGTGATCTTTGCATATCAGACGACTGTGCCACCAAAAAGATGTTTTGGGAGACGGCCATTCACAACCGCACTGTGGTGGGCGCTGCTGCTCGCTTCCATGATTGTATAAAGCACGACCCAACAGCTTCTCCCTGCACCTACCGAGTCAAGAAGAACGGTTCCGAGTTGTACTGGAATTCATCAAACAAGGCTACGGTGGGAGAGCTTTTTATTGATTTCATGTACTATTACGGCTACGAATTTGACTACAAGAACTTTGCAGTGTCTTTAAAGATGGGAGGCCGTACGCACAGAAAGGATGAGTTCAGGAACAACATATTGGTCATCGAGGATCCCGTTTTATCAGGCGTCAACTTGGGGTAAGTTGGCTATATGTGCGTATATACAGTGTATCAGGTAACTCAGTACTATTGCCATTAGTTCTGGAATTGTAGACTTGCAGGGTTTGCAGAAATTCCAAAACACGATACGAGGCGCATTTACACTGCTGTACGGTGGCGTTCCTTTCGAGCAAGTGATCACAAACACACCAGACATTCATCAGTACGACTGCCTTCAAGGCTTTGGGAACAAAAGACCGCGATACAGACCCTTTGTACGCGTGAAATTGAATCCATCCACCAAAACCGTTGCACTCTTAGGCTTGCCCAAGATACCTGAACAAGACAGAGAAAGACAGTGTTTCTGCGATCAGATCAAAAGGCTCTTTGCTTCGTACGGCGATGTAGATCGAATCATTGATCTTGATCCCACTGCCAAGCAGCTGACGTTTACTGATGTCAAACGCAATGTAAACGATATCATCATACCTACGTCTTTTGTGTTTGAGGGCAAGAAGGTGTACTTGGTGGAGCTTTACGATTCAGTCCTCCCTCCCGATGCTTAGTAAAATGAACAAGAAAATGTGTATATACTGTAATGAAAGCAGCAATTCTCATAGAGAGAAATTCACTTTCTGACGTAAAATAGCTAATGTATTGTATATATAAAAGTCTATAACATCTCGCTTGAATAAAAGTTGTGCCAATTTGATTTCATCTTTTATTAATGCACTGACTTTTTTTTTTACAGTCGATCAAGATGAAATTTGTATACACTAGATAATAGTAGATAAAAATCTAACGCTTTTTCTCTTCATTCAAAGAAGCGGCAGGTTGTTGTTGCGGTTGCTTTGGATTGGATTGAAGTCCTGCACGAGTGTAAATCAATGTACCTAAAAACACAAGCAGCGATCCCATTTTGGCGCCGAAGCCAAAGTCATTGTCAAAGTAGATGATGGAAAAGATCAGCGAGGTAAACTTTCTCAGGTTCAAGACCAAATTCAGAGTCAAGGAAGTAGCTACTGAAGTCATTCGATTGACGCCAGCAATGCAAACATACTGTGTAAGCATGTTCATCAGCAAGAATGCCCACAGTTTACGCATCTGAATGGATTGAAGCATGTCTAAAAGTGCAGTAGGCATCATGTCGTTGACAGAGCCCAGAAATGGCACCTGTTCCATCAAAGCAGGGATGGGCATCAGTGGTGATTTGTTGTAGGCCACAATTTGGCTTGACAGATCCTTGTAAAAGAACAAAAAGAAGGGAAGCGCAAGGAAATGCTGCGTGTATATATATATATATATAACAGTTAGTTTGGTCAATGAGTACAGGAATGCACAGCAGCACTTACAGTGTAGAATAGACCCTCTCTCCATTGTTTGCCGTACTTTTTATATGTCACTTCTTGGAACAAACCCATACCCGCCGACAACACCATGGCAACTGACAAGAGAAAGATACCTGTAAGGAATTCTGTTGTGCTACCAGGATTATTCTATACTCGATTTGTTAAAGTTTCTCTACTGACAAACTATGCATTCTTTTTGGGTTATTACCTCGGTATGTGTATTTGCATTGTCCAAGGTTGCCCAGATGACACCAGCAGTGACAAACAGTACACCCGTAACCTGACCTAGTGAGTATCTTGATTGGCATCATGAGTCAACAATGTACCGTACTCCCTTCCAATCCTTGTGTACCTTTTCTTTAAAATTAATGCACCCAAGATCATATTGACAATCAATCCTCCACTTCTAAAGATAATGTGCAATGGCATGGAAATGTTGTATCCCAGGGCCAAATTGTTGAGCAGAGATACGATAAAGAACACAGTAACCAAAAAGAACCAGTTTGAGAGTGGAACGACTGTAGGCTTTAATTTTGGGCCATAGGTGCCCCAAGTGATCTGATTTCTTAGTCCCTCTACTGCCACAAACAAAAACTGACCAAATGTAATTAATTGACCTACACTTGCAATAATGAGCACATTGTTTTGCGAAATCTAGGGTTTGGTGCTTACCGCTCTTTGGCGCATCACTAAAGGTGCCATGTGGAAAACGTCAATATCTAGAAATCAACACGATGCACACAACACTTACGTTACTAGAATTTCCAAGGCAAACACGTTACTGCAACAGCCTCCGAATATAAGGGCCAAAATCATTGGCATATCAGAAGCAACCATGTGAATCAGTGCTCCTGCAAAGCTGTCTGAGCTATTCATAAGAGCAGTTTTTTTTTTTTTTTTTAGGTAAAAAGAGAGAGAGTGTGTGTTGCAGAAAAAAAAAAGAAGGGGGAGCGGATACAATGAACTTTGTCTGTTATATACTCTGCTAGTAGTGAGTTTCAAAAGCCCAAATCATTGCTTGTGCTTGGATCAGTCACCTCCCCCAATGTCAGGACAAACCTCGGGCCGTTGGAGAGGGTTTTTATCCGAAATCAAATTGTAAATCATTTAAAATAGCCGAATCTTTTTATTAAATCTTGATGGCTCCATGGATCGGCTAGCCAAAGAAGACTTTTTATCGTTCTGATGTAGTGGTGTTGGATTGCATTTCTTGCTCGCCGTGTTTTAACTTTCTCAAGGTGACGCTGATCCTGGTTCCCCTCTCAATATGCTGGCCATTCTCCATCTCATCAACCAGTCGTGATGGAATGCCATGTTCCCAATCATATCTTGCCTCTCGAGAGAGTGCCAACACATCGCCAGGACATAAAAGTATATCGTGCTTGTTGCTGTTATCCGTATTCTCGGCATGATATGAAGCAGCATCCTTCCTTGCCGGTCTCATTGTCATAATACAAGATGACATGAGCGATATGATTAATATGCCGTCTTCGAATCTAGATGAATTCCCTGGGGTTTTTTAGTCGTTCAGCGCTACAAAGACTTGGGGAAGGCAGTATACAGACCTTAGTAAATCGACATGGCTTGTTATGCCTTGACCTAAAAAAATTAGCATTATTAGAGTCAAGCCCCCCTTCACACATTGCTAAATGTTATATACCCTTCTTGTACATGTTTAAAATCGCCTGATCGAAAAGAGGTTGTCTATTCAAAATGTCTTGATCAAACAAGTCTGGGTAGTTTTCAACAATCCAAGGCTCTATCCATTGAATGAAATCCGGTAGCTCGCCAAATAACATGGCTTGATTTGCATTTCCCGTAAAATAGTTGCGGTCGATGAGAGCGTGTGTTAATGCCATTTGTTCTTGATGCGATAGCGCTTGTTTGATCAACTTTAGACCAGGGATAGCATCAAACGTAATGATGGGTTTAGTAGGCTCGTGTTCTTGTTCTATCTCTTCATCATCGCTTCCAAACAAATCTTGCCAATCTATTTTATTTGACATGGCTTGTTTTAAAGAGAAAACAACGAGACAATGAGAGAGAGAGAGACAGACGGAATCTGAAGCCTATTAATAACTGCTTGATTCACATTTGGACATCCACCACAGTTGATATCCTATGCCAAATGTTTGATTTGAGCCTCGCGACACATGGCTGCATGTCAAGCAGTTTTCATATTGTGGTGGGAGACATGATACTTTGCTTGCATGCCAAATATTACAGTACTAGTATCAATCTATACGAGTTACGGATTTTCTTAAAATTGATGAGAAAATGTCATTATTGTTTGTTTTCTCCAACTGACAAATTCGTCTTTTGTGATTCCAAGGTACAAATCATACTACTTACTACTACTCCAGCCACATGAGGCATGGCTGAACTTGGGGGGTTTTTTTGGGTAGTTTTGTTGAGGGCAAAAAAGAAATGTTCCTGAATCCAAGAGTTTTCATATACTTGTTTCAGTAACAAATTGAATTTCTATGATGAAATGCTATTGATCCTCGTCAAATGATTGATAATACTCTATAAAACTAAGCTCTCCACCACAGGCTCTAACTTAATAAGAAACTTGCCTATCTTGGCAAGTGGAATATATTCTATAGCTTAAAAAAATTGGAATGTTGTACAATCAAAGGTTGAAGGCGATTGATCTCCTCGATGAGAAACAATGCCTGACCACTACATCTTTTCATGTGAGCAAGAACATGGTCGCTAAATTGAGGAAATCTTGGCTTTTTAACGAGTTGATTAATACTAAATTTCTGTATAAAGAAAAAACCAGGTTGAGGTCGATCTTCAGCCACTCGCAAACGTATAGTCCTAATAGGTGAATGTTTATATTTAGCTTTTCTGTGTGTTTGAAACCCAATTCTTCTTGGTATTATCTGTAATGATTCAAGGGAAAACTTGGTTAGCTCTTCTTCTTTTTACTTTTTCTTCACTTTTCTTTTACAAGACACATATACAAAAATGCCAGCAAGATGTTGTTGTATAATACCTCTAAGAGGTGGTATCATCATTAGTGGTGTTATCATGCTTGTAAGTAGTAACATTAAGGTCATCATTTCATCAAGGTACTCATGTATATGTGTTTGTAGGTTGTATCCGTCGCACTTCTCGGTGCCACTTTTACTCACAAAAATCGTAAGCAACTCCATGTCTCGATAGACTAGGCAAATATTAACCAGCATCAACATTTAGCCATGATTATCCATCTCTCACTTATCCACGTTGTTCTTCCCTGGATTTATATCGGTTTCCAAAGTAAGTATATAATCCATGGTGGGATAGAGAAAACTCGAGCTTATTTACCTTTTATCTATAGTTGCTACTGCTGTTGTAGCGCTCTACACCATTGCTTCGGGAGCTATAGCAAAATTGGGAATGATGAGATTGAACAAATTCCTGTTGTGGTTCTTGGTTTTCCTCTTGACCATCTGGGAGGCTGTGTGTTTCATCTTGGCATTAGTGAATCGATCCAAAGCACTCGCCGCTTGTGAAGAAGCAAACCCATCATCATCATCATCAGCATCCGCCGACTCTGCAAACAATACGACGCTTTCCGTGGGCGATTACTCTGCAACATTTTTGGGCATGGAAATGGGCAACACGTATGGTTTAGCAAACTGTGCGCAGGCAGTCCAAGCAGATGTCATTGGCAGTGCAATCATCTTGTTTGTGGGTCAATTATTGATGGTAAGTATATGGATATACTACAAGAGAGTCCATGCATAGACTCACTCTACCTATGATAGTTTTACGCTGCAACAGTAGTCGGATCTTACACTGCTAAATTGAGAGAACGTAAATTAGGTCATCGTTTGCGTGATCTTGAATGGGACGATAATTTAGACGAACTCGCTTCCAGTTATCGCGCTGATGCTCGAAATGCACCAAAGTATCCCATGAACGATCTCAACAGCAAAAAGAAGAAGGGATTTTTCAAATTTGGCAGCAAAAAGTAGATGATACGCATCCACACAACATGTATATTCCCCCCCCCCTACAGACACTAGTTTTTTATACATATAAAAAAAGAAGCAAAGTTTATTTAATACACTGTTCTTCTTGCATATTTCGGGTATGCAGGTTTGGTGGATTGAGGTGGTACAGGAGGAGGAGGAATCTGTCGAGAGTTCATACATGTATTCACTGCTTGATGGTAGAGGGTACTTTGTTGCTGAGTGGTGGTGGGTGTCAGGGGTAGCATAGTAGGTGTTTGGGTGGGTGTCGTTGATGATGAATCATCCGTCTCAAATGGGTTTGTAGTGGTAGTGCTTGGCGTTGCTTTTAAGTAGGGGTTATAGTTGCGGGATGTAGGTGGTCTCAATCTGCCACTGTTGCTAGCACTGCTGCTATTACTGCTTTCTCCACTATTGACAGTAGTGGGACCAGGCTCCTCAAACTCCTCCTCTTGCCTACTGTCATTATCGTTATCATCCATGAAGTCAGGTCGAAAGCTCTGGGTCAGCAACAGTGATTGCCCTGTATCCATGATTTTTTGTAGACTATCAGCATCCAACGAAACATGACTGGAATGATTCGCTGAACGACGCTGATGTGCTGCTGCAGGTTTTACAACTGGATCCAATGACGCATCTTTCATGTCGTTGTTGCTATTGCCGTCCATTTGTGACAAGAAATTGTAGGGAACTGATCTTGAGCGAGAATGAGAGATTTGAGTTGGGGTATAGTAAGGTGATTTTGTGGGGGTTGTATTGTTGAGTATCGCGTTTGGTATGATGGTAGATTGTGCTCCTGCCATCTTGTTCATTGGCATCATCCAGCTGGGCATGGGTGAAGTCGAGCTGCTGATGTTGCTCTGAGTGGATGTAGAGTCATAAGAACGACTTGTGGCAGGGTCACTTGCTTGTTGCTGCTGCTCCTGTTGCTGCTGCTGTGATCTTTTGATAATGGCATCAATGGCTTGTGTTTGAAATCTTGGCAGCGGTGCTGTTTTACAAAGAGCATAATGAGTCGAGAAGAAAAGAGCATACAACTGCTAATCTACTGCTTACCTCCTAGATACACAATGTCTTTACTAACCAGACGTCCGTTCTGGGCATGTGCTATTAGCCGTAAGATGGCAAAAAACTGTTCTCTTGCCAGGCCCTCTTTTTGATCTTGAAATAATGCAAGAATCTAGTATATAGACATCTGTGAGTCTCTCTCTCCCCCCCAAAAAAGAAACTACGTAATAATTACCTCTTCTAATGTATGATCTGGTAAACCACATCCAGATACAAAGTTGAGCACTGCTTCATTATCTGCCTTGCCTATATGGAAGGGATCCAGGTCCTTCCACCACGCTTGGTATGCACAGAGTTCAACATTGGATAAATCATCTAGTTGCACTTTTGGTGTAGCCATGAAAGCTTCCATATCAGATGCTCGTTGTGGATCTACAGCAACAAGTCGCTTTGATTCCTCGAGTCTTTTGATAAATGCATCAGATCGTCTCTCTATAGGTTCTTGATGATGATGATGGCGTCTAAACAGTTTGTTCATTAAAAAGTGGATTAAAAAAAAAAAGTAAAAAGGAAAGAAAAAGTAAAAATGCTTGTTGTCTCTCTCTCTCTCTCTACACGGCGCACATTTAATGGAATTGAAACTTGAACAGTTGTCTCGTCTTGTGGATTTATCCGCTTATTTTACATTGGTGGGTTTTGTGGTGGGGTCAAGCAATTGAATGCCGTTTTTGGAAGGTAGCTATTTCGTATTTTGCATGATTAGAATAGAGTTTTATATAGTATAGAGCTTAAAAAAGTCTACTATCAAAAGAGACACCATCAACTGAACGCTGCATTGAAATTGTATTGACGGGAGATGTACGGATGAAAGCATGTCTTGACTGAAATCCAATGATGGATGCCTTAAAAGCCCAATTTTTGAGCTTTTCGCATGTCCATCTTTGAGTGGGGATCATGTAGTACTATACAGATAGACAGAAGAAAAACTTGGCATCAAAAAGTTTTTGGAAAAATCGAAAATCCTTGTGTGCATAGCAATGCTTGAGGTCCAACACATTCAGAAGAGACATTTAACTGTGCTTTGAGCCGGACTTGGTGCCGACATTTTGGGTATTTACTATAATACGTGAGTTGCTTGGTGCATGTGGATAATGTGCTTGAGAGCCGTGTTTCCAACGTTGGTCCTGCTCAACAACACACACTAAAAACAAACCATCGAGTTTCAGACAAAACGAGCTGTAATCCGCCCTCGAACTATGGTAAAAAAAAGTCGACCTTGTTCGGTTTAATAAGAAGCGCAATACTCAGTGAGTATCCCTCAAATGTATTCACCATTGTAAAATCAAGAATTAAATCGTCTTCGCGGTGGCCTACTGGGGCATGTTTTTTTTTGAGGGGAGAAAAACATAACGTCTTACACGCCTTTACCAATACACCACTCAACGTCTTACGATACTGACTTTAAAAAACGTTACACTCCATAAATTACTTTGAATTTTTTTTTTTTGAAAAACTTGAATCTACAACTTTTTTTCAGGATGGCATTT
>JAXQGS010000769.1:0-14672 GCA_037040325.1 Mucor sp. M7501 | reverse complement strand
AAATGCGACAAAACGGCTATTTTTGGACACTCATTTGGCATTTTACAGCTTGAGGCTCCAAACGCCTGCATGAAAAAAGCGCGCTCTCATTGGCTAGGGACTTTTAATTAAAAATTGACCTGAATATGCCAGTTGCATTGTGTTCCTTTTCCCCCCTTTTTACGTTGCTGACACTCTATATTTGCTTTACCGTGCTTCCAAGTGCCAACACTAGATGATTTATATTGGTAATGTCTGTCAAAAGTGGTGCTCTCAACGCAACCCGCTTGTAAAGATGTATCGGTATAGCCAAACAGTTACTATCATCTTACAAAATTTCAACACAGTGGAAGCATTAGCAAACTATCCCAACTTGCAAAATACCCAAGTGCCACGTCTTCATACAACACCCTACCCTTCATAGAATAAATGACAGTGAGGTGTTGGGGCCATATTGAATCAATGTACGGTAAAAAAAGCCCACTTGCGGTTTCAAGATGAGCAAAGAACAGATGCAAGTACGATATAACACACTGGTCTTTTCTTCTCTCAGCTTTGCTCACTTACATTTCCCCAACGAAGCTGACGCTTCCACGTTCTACCGTATTTACAGCAACAGCTATGCCCTCTGCCGACAGCTCCCTCATCCCACCATCAAGCCAAGCCGCATCAATAGCGTTGATGTAAACCATGTAAGTAACAAGCGTTTTAACATTTTTAATTAATAATGTCAGAAATACATTAGATTTTTAGTTTGTGTGGCATGCAAAAAGAATGGGGAGAGAGATGCGCAAGTGGTATTATATAGTACATGGCAGTAGTGTGAAAGGGATAGAATAGTAGTTAAAGCAGGCTTATTTGGCCCATTGTCTTTGTGCCTTGAGCTTCTTGTAATGCTTCTTTCCTCCGCTGTTTGTTCTCTCTTGAACTTCAGTGTGCTTGCGCTTGTAATACTGCTTCAATTCGTCGCTTGCCATCAACTCGTCCACAATTGTCTGCTTGCGATCCTTCTTGTTGATACGAGCAGAAAAGAACTCTGTTGGGCTTTCAATGATGGTACCGATTTGAAAGTATTTGGGATCAGGACGCTTGCCCATCTTTTTGTAATGTCTCTTGCGATCCAGGATATGACGCATTTTAAGCACTTGTAAATCTCGTTTGACCTCATCTGTCATTTCTGTTTTTGGCATATCGAACCATGCTGAGCCAGTTGTCTTTTCTCTTTCCTATACAAAATGCAACCCCATCAGTATGTCAATCAATGGCACAGCAAAGCTACTACTTACAGCTTGACGCTCCTTTTTGCTGAGTTGCTTGTCTTCTTTGCTAGGCTTCAAAACGACAGTTGCCTTGGCAGATGCCTTTTCTCCATCATCCACTAATGCAACAGCATCCGGGATCAATTTTGCTCGACCTGCTACATTCTTGAAATAGAGTTCCTTTTCAAGGGTGATGCCAGAATCCATTTTTGAGAGCTTGGTGTTGATTTTGTCAGATGCATCGTCCTCTAATCGAATACTGGCAGTCTGTGATGCCAATGCTTCTTTGGCCTTTTCCAAAAGAGCATCTAAATCTTCATCCTCGTCCTCAGAACTATCGCTTGAGTCGTCTGTATCAGATTCCTCTGTTTCGTCGTCCTCCTCCTCCTCGCTGGATGCCTCCTTCTTCTCTTGTTGTGATTCATGATCCTCTTGTTGCTCCTTGATCTCTTTCATGGGAGGTACATCATTGACATTGGAAACAAGCTGATCGGCTTCAAATTTAGCCAATTTGTCCAAGTCAATCTTTTGATGTGTCTTGTTTTCAATTTCTCTTCTATGCGAGCGAGTAAGTCTGCCTGCCATGGTGTTGCTGTTGTATATTGAATGAAATAAAGAAAAAAAGTGTGTGTGGCTTTCCTGAAGCTCCATCTCTTCAAACTCGCAAACATTTTACACAAAAATTTTAGCAGTCGGCTTGTACCGTCACAGGAAGCTTGTTGCGATTATAAAAGGCTGGCATCCATTGAAAAAGTTTTCTTGTTTTCTTCAAGGCACTTTCGAAGCTTTTTGTGAAATCTTCACATGTCTCAGGAAGTCAAAAAGGAGCCAAGATCCATACTATTGTATTATAAAATTTAAATGAAAAATTGAAATCAGATGGCAACGGGGCAAAATGATGATGCATTGGAGTCCAATCTGAGCATTGGACACACTCTGTATAGACAGCTAAAGAATGCCGTCGACATGGCACGAATGATTATTTATTACAATAATAAGGGTGAGGAAGGTCTATCTATGGTACATGTAAAAAGAGATGGTAGGAGGAGGAGGAGGAAAAGGGACATGAATGGTATTAATGGGGGGGTAGTAGTGTCATTATTGCAGCAGTCTACTGCCATGTATTATATAGTCTATGGGGGTCTATAATGTTATCACGTTTGGATCACCATTCTATACATCAAAATGATTAGTTTGACATTGCAGACATGTACACACTCTACTACAAGACAAAACTTACAAATGGATGGCGCCAGCCACATTGGAATTCATTCTTCTTGTAGGACCTATCAGCACTTGTAGATGTATTGTAGCCAATATGGTACATGAGCAATGTTTTGCTTGTAACAAGGGTTTGGCTGCACTCTCTGCACTCGTCCAAGTTGCCTAGCAGACACTGCTGAATAATGATATCTGGAGGCAAGCTTGGGTATTTCAGCAGCAATCCCGAGACCCGCTTGGCAATTTTAGGCTTCAGAAACAGGCCACTACCACCTGTGCCAACAAACACACCGCAATGTCCAGGAGATGCCGTGTTGGCATTGTAAATCACACTTTGAATCTGTCGCCATTCCTTTGCTCCACACACGGGGAAATCGTCTTCCACCAACGCAATGTAGGTGCTTTGATAGTTGTCGGCAGCCAGACTGAGTGCTTTTGACACATGGCTTCTTTGATCCAGCGTATCGCCCTCTTCTCGAATCCATCGAAGGTAGCGCTGGCCTCGTTGTGTTGACTGAAACAAGCGCTTGGCACGGTCGTATTCTGCATGGGCTGTGAAGTGAGTGTAGATGATGGTTTGGATGCGGTCGTACAGCGAGCCAGCTTCAGGCACTTGCTCTGGCCAGTTTTGAAGGTATGAGTCGAGTGTGCGGGTCAAGAAGGGAGGGTCGCCTCGACGTGGTGCAGTCATGATGACAAAGGTAAACAGGTAGCGGTCGTAAGAGAGTTGATTCAGGGCGGTGGGTTCGACAAATCGTTCTCGGGTGTAATAGCCGTTGCATAGCAACAGGAATGGCAGGACGGTGACCACGACAAGGAGGCCCTTTTTGATGGCGTCGTGGAGCGTCTTCCACAGAGGCAGCGGTCTGAAGCGTCCCTGCGTCATGTCTGGCGGTAGATCAAGGGTCTTTTCATGCCACATGTCACTGTCCCAATGCTTGTCTTGCGCAAGACATGTCTGGATCACAATCATGCCCAGAAAGCCTGTCAATAGTCCCGTCAGAGACCACCACAGGATGTTTTTCACTGAATAGTTGACCAGACACATGGCAAATTGCAGTGTCACTTTTCGCATTGTCAGTTTATTGTTGTTGCCGTACATGAGGATGTATTTGTCGTCCATGTTGAGTGCCTGAATCACCAGCAATGCAAACAAGAAGGGAGCCAAGCCTGTGGTAAAAATATGGGATCAGTTTTTTTCTTTTTGTGAGTATATAAAAACACAAACACACCTTGACTGCATTCATGCAACGCATCACTGAAAAACAAGGAGGGAACTGCCCACCCGGTGCTCTTTGAGAACACATAGCCAATGCCTTGACGGATGGTGCAAACAGACACGACAATGCCCATGAACGTCTGCACAAATCGCCTGGTGTCGCCCAGCATATGTGTCAGAGATTCTTCAAACAGCCCTAAAATCAACACGTTCCAGCCAAACATGAGTATGCTCGGTAGTGAAGCCATGCATAAAAACGGCGACAGCAGTAGATTCACAATGTCCAGGCGATGAATGACATAGGTAGGTGATGAGCATGAGAGCTGAAGCACATGGAGGCAATTCAGGGCAGAGACAATCAGTGACAGCAGAATGGTGTAGCGAGTGATGGTGGGCAGAGGCCACAGGCATAGCAGTTTCTGCGATTTGCATTTGAGCTGGTCGCTGCTGTATATTTTGATGATGGAAAACTGGTGTTGTTGTTGCTGCTGCTGTAGCAGCTTGAACTTGTTGAGCTTGCGAAGTGGTTTGGAAGCATAAAACGAGTTTTTTCTGCCGTGCTGATTTCTCTTTTTCTGCGGTTTAAAGTTCAATGGCGATGTAGTAGTTGGAGGGATCGAATGAGGCGATGATGATGCAGTGGTGTTGGTGGATGTATTTACAGTGGTGCTGCTGCTGGTGGTGGTGGTGGGTGTGGGATTAGTCACTTCTTGGACTATTTTGACAGAGCCAAACAATTTAAAGATCGAGTAGTCCGACATGTCTATAATCCCCCAACAACAACAAGATGTTAAATTTTTACAAGAGAAAAAGGGATCTACACTTGGAAATTATCCATGTTTTGTTCATATAGCAAGGCACTTTTTTTTTTTTTTATCATTTTGCTCGTGACACTAAATAAATACTATGCTGTTACACATGGAAAACTATTTTTAATGGGCTATTTTACTATCCCATCATCTCGTCGTCGTCGTCGTCGTCGTCTTGATCTGATTCATTTGAAATTCCTTGCAATCTGACAGGCTTCAAATACGGCAGGTCTATGAAAATAATAAAGCCTAAATAACCAGACTATACTGCAATGCCCAATAACTCCTCCAACAAACCTTTCAAATACTTCAAGCACCTTCTACTCACGCTTGTATGATCCAGATTGAGATTAGTCAGGTTAAGTGCACCTTTTGTCATCCAACATGTTGTGTGAGTACCATTACTGACATGCACTTTTTTTCATATATATACCTGATAAATAACGAACGCCCTTGTTGGTGACAAGTGGACATTTGGCAAGGTTCAATGTCCTCAAATTTCTCGTAAAGCTGGTTTGCTCGAAATCACCTAATAGTTTCAAGAAGACGCTACTCACTTTAGTGTGACATAACGATAAAGTATCCAATTTGGAAAGCCCTGTTCATGTCGAGAAAGAGTCAGTATATATAAAAGCGCGCCCTGGGAAAGAGAGATTGTACATACCTATCAATTGCGAGAGGCCTTGATCTGTAATCAACGTGCGGTCCAAATAGAGCTTCTCGAGTTCGATCAGATCTTTCAGCTTTTCAACTCCTTCATCTGTCACTTTGGTTCCATCCAAACTCAAGTAACGCAAATGCTTCATCTCTGCAATGTGCTTTGCGCCTTCATCAGTGACATTCAAGAAGCCTGTCAAATCCAAATGCTCCAGGGGTAGTTCTAAATCCAAGTCAGTATCAAGATTTACATGCCAAAACCTCCCACTCAACAACATGCTTTTTAATACCTTTGAATCTGGATAACACACCGTCCAGCTCAAGCTCCCGATCAGGAAATTGGATCCACCTGAGGCATTTCAATTCTTTATACTAATATTAGCATCACCTACCACCACAGGCATAAAAATAACTTTTTCTCCACTCACCTCGAGGTAAAAATGACAATCCCCTCGTGCTCACATTGCTGCAACCACTCATCTTTAATTCAACGAGGGTGGTGATTTGGCTGATAATCTGCATCAGATCCTCGTCGCATATAAAAGTGTTGGTCAAATCCAGCTGTTCCAATTTGATGTGTCTGTTCAATTTTGCAGTCATCTCTTGCTGAGGAAGGCCCGTGTTGGCCAAGGACAATTGCTGCAAATTCTCAAAGCCTGATGATGAATCAAGTCAGTTATTCCGACCTTTACAAGCATAAACACTTGTATTATAGTTACCATTGACAATGGGGACGAGTAGACGAGAGGATTTGACACGTGTACAACCATCCAATGATAGCACTTCAAGCTGGTTCCTGAACTTGCCATTTGCCACCATAGATGCAATGCCCTGGTCTGTAATCTTGGTCTTTGAAAGATTGAGATGGTACAAGTGATGCAAACCTACGCAGTCATTAGATGTGTGTTGGCAAGCGATTTGAATATGGAACTTACTCTCCAAAGACTTCAAACCTTTGTCGGTTACTTTGCAATTGTTGACATCCAAGTAGCCCAGGTTCTTTAAGCCTGTTTCAATCAGTTAGTATACATAATGCTGATACACACTGTATGAGCTAGAGGGGACACTTGCCAGTCAATGCACGAATTCCATTGTCAGTAATCACATCGCATCCTCGAAGACTCAGTTTTGTAACAGAAATGGTCGAATTGGATCTTGCTAAATCTCCAATCAATGAGTCTGTGCAGTAAGTGTATGAATCCAGCCTGATGTTTTGCAAATAACTATGCTACAGCGTCAGTAATATAATGCACAACAAATCTCTCACAAACACACACATTACCAATGATCTGCCAGCTTTCTCATTGTGGTTGCGTTCAATTTACCGCTCTTGACAAGATACTCCAATAACGACTCGGCTACTTCAGATGACACATTATCCAGATTTTTCAGATGGCTGTTCATTTGTAAAGAGTGCTGCGAGAGTAGCCCTAAGTGGTAAAGATTGCATTTAGAAAAAAACATAATGAAAATGCAGCATCACTTGAGGAGCTTACCTGCTACTGCCTTTGAACATGTTTCCCGCAAGGATTTTGTATGTCTTTCTAATGCATGCTGCTGATGTGAGGGTATAGTCGTGGCAGTGTTGGCAGAGGCACGCTGCTCCATGGCGGAGAGAATGTTGGATCGACGCTGATGAGTGGCCTCTTCTTGGTCAGGATGAGCGTCGGTTTCAGCAGTTGTTTCCACTACTAACTCGTAATTAGACATGCGTTCCCACATGTATCCATTGCACACGATGATGGCCTACTTTCTGATGTATTTACAATAGGCGAAGGATCCGTCAAGTGATGTCCAGCGCCCACTCTTCCCCAAATGCGTCGGACGTTATGAACAGGTGGTCGATGCGGATCAATAGCTCGAATCACATCGAGGTCCATGGCATCCTATAAACACACGTTTAGCGCTTTTTTTTTCCATATTTACCAACCACACACGTACAATTTCATCTTGCTGGTCAAATTCCTCCTCGCTGCTATTCGCTTCTTCCTCCTCCTCCTCCATGACACTGTCTGAATCCCATCCTCTTTCTTTTTCTTCCTCCATCCTCTCTGCTGGTCCTGCTGCCTCTTCTTGAGACTCAATCACGGGTGCTGCTATATTTACATTCAATGTTACATTTGGCAGAAATCCAGCTTCTTTCATATCCAATGCAGCATCCTGTACAGTGTAAATTCTCTTGGGAAAGGTCTATTTTTCAACCTGTATGTGAGCCCTCTCCCCCCTTTCCAAATACTCTACGTGCGATATATATGTGTGTGCTTACGCTGATGAGTGATATGTTGTCTATAGTAGCATTTGGCGTCTTTGACTCCTTCTTCTTGACAAATTCCAATAGTTGCATCATCTTTGTATCTGGTGGAAACTTTTGTCGCAGTGTTGTTGAATTTGTCCATTTAAACTAGCATTTCCCAATGTCAAAAACAGCAATACAACTACGCCCAGTGTACCTGGATAGCTTACCTGAATGAATGCAAACTGGTCCTTTTCTGGTTTGGGCTCTTTGGGCTTGGAGGAGGTGCTGGCCGATGCATTTCTACCGTGTGCTGTATCTGGCTTGGTAGCATGGCTTCTCAGCTTGCGGCTCTCCCTGTCTTCCTTGATGTCTATCAATGCTCTGCGTCTCGCTTCTCTCTCTGCTATTCTCTCCTTCTTGAGGTCATTAGCTATGCGATCAAACTTTTTTTTCTGCATATCTTTGGTCACTTGATCCTCATTCTGCTTTTTCTCCATCTATATAAAAACCGAGCAATGAGTATATAAACACACACATACATGCAGTTGAAGAGAGACTTGCCGACATCTTTGGTGGCGGTGCAGACAGTGTGCTAGAAGATGAGATTGGTTTCGAATAGTCCAGCTTGCGTACCAGTGATAAAGTGGGAGGTCGAGAGGGGTTCAAGATCCTAATGATGATGCTTAGTTTATGCAGATAACGTCTTTTTTTTGCAAATGCCTATACCATTCTGTTGCATCTTCAAGTGTCGCGTTCTGCTGCAGAGCCTGTCTACACAGCTCCATCTCAAATCCCAAGCCTAGCAAGTAGGCAAGATTACCATCGTTCAAAGTCATGATGAAAGCAGCTTGTTGGAATGGGAAAAAGAGGTGAAAAAAAAAAAATTCATGCAGCGAAAATGTAGGTGTGAATGAATTAATAAATAATGCACCGAGCTGAGGCTCCTTTGTGTCAATGATAAGGCGAGCCGTGTGTGACATCATGATTTGTTACTACTTGGATCAAGCTCCTCGCTCCTATATCATGCTCTTGTTTATCATTGTCTTTATTTCGAAAACCCAAGAATCCAGTAGCAGCAACAGTGCTACGGGATCCATTTGTTTTAATATGGTGCTTCTGCTATTGATGCCACAATCACTTGGAAAGACATCGACTACATTGCGTAGTATTGCTTTCGTCTAGTAGGTCTGAAATGTGAGAGAGTATACGACGCTGACATGTATCGCCTACGTTTGATAAATTCTTGAATGCAAGTTGTCAGTGATAGAAGCAATTCACAACTATACATGATCATTGCTACGACATGGAGATCATACCTCACAATCATCAAATGCCCGTTGCACATCTCAAACAAATCAAATCAGCTTAAAGCAAACATCAATCAGGTACCATGAATGGATATTTCAGAGAGCATAGAGCATGCCACATCTTGAATATGTGCTTCATATGGCAGTTCTCCTGTGCTCAGATGCTAGCGATGCCCATTCGATCGAAAAACACCACCAAAATGTTGTTCCTGAAATACCAAATCTCGTACATTTGCATTGACATGGCAGCATTTGATATGTGCGACACCTGGCCCAATGCTCTCTTTCCAAAATGCCTTGCACATACATTCAAAACCCAGCAATCCCACACGCAACACTTGAACAATGCTAAACGAAAATCACATCAACAGCAGCATCATTCTGCCACTTTGGTCAAAGCAGATCTGTTGAAAGCCAGTTTTGATCTCTTTTGAAATTCAGGTAGCGCAGCATTATGCCAGCATCCTTTGCTTGATCTGCCTACAAAACCTTGGCATTGCGCACCAAACAACCCGACGACAAGACGCAGAGGATGCTTGGTGAGTGTATCCAGGCCAAACGGAGATGTGGAGTCTCTCACATTCTTGCCTAATTTCACTGATGGGAATTCTGCTGCATGTGAAAATAGATCTCTCTGTTACCCCGGACGGTTGATGTCACTCCGCTGATGGCTATTATATTTTGTCAGCATTTATTTTGTTTTCGTAACATCTCGGTTCCTTTCTTTTTTTTTCAACTAAATTATAACCACCATCATGTCTAACCCTTTGCGTATCTTTGTTCCTGTCAAGCGTGTCGTTGATTATGGTATGTACAGCTGCTCAATTGCAGAGGGAGAGGGGAGACTGGTAGGGGCGAGATGACTCACACCGCACGTTTAGCTGTCAAGGTTCGTGTTAACCCTGCCAAAACTGATGTTGATCGCAACGTCAAGCACAGCATGAATCCCTTTGACGAGATTGCTGTTGAGGAAGCTGTTCGCATCAAGGAAAAGTCTCCCAAGACCGAGATTGTTGCCATCTCTTGCGGTACTACCAAGGCTCAAGAAACTTTGAGAACTGCATTGGCAATGGGTGCTGATCGTGCTGTCCATGTCGAAGTCAAGGACGATAGCACACTCCAGCCTTTGGCTGTTGCTAAATTGCTAAAGGCCTATGCTGACAAGGAAGCCAACAAGCCTGATCTCTTCATTTTGGGTAAGCAAGCTATCGACGATGATGCCAATCAAACTGGACAAATGCTCGCTGGTTTGCTCAACTGGCCTCAGGTAAATTGGAAATCTCATTTTTCCCACGATATTAGAGTTTGGTTCTTAATTTTAAATCATAGACTACCTTTGCCTCCAAGGTGGAGATTAACGGACAAGATCTCAAGGTTGTTCGTGAAATCGATGGTGGTCTTGAGACTGTCCAAACCAAGTTGCCTGCTATTGTCACTACTGATTTGCGGTAAGCATTTGACAATGCCATCAAAGGGGGGAACAATGGGATCATTGACTTTTGTTTTATTCTAGTCTCAATGAACCTCGTTACGCCTCTCTTCCCAACATCATGAAGGCCAAGAAGAAGCCCTTGGTCAAGTTGACTCCTGAAGATCTCGGTATTGATATCTCACCTCGTATTGAGACATTAAAGGTAGAGGAGCCTCCTAAGCGTGTTGGTGGTCGTAAGGTTGAAAGCGTTGATGAATTGGTTGACAAGTTGCGTAATGAAGCCAAGGTCTTGTAAATTAGATAGAGATATCCCACACCTCCCTACTTTAAACACATACACACACGCACACACACAACACTCTCACATAAAGAAAATTGATTTATACATGTACGTTTTATTTGGTTGATATACAAGAAAGCAACAAGTAAAACTATCTTGATGTTGTTGATCAAGTCAAACATTGGATGTATTGCTCTCATTCTTTACATATCACTCCCCACTTTTTTTTCCTTTTGATAAATTAAAGCTTGTACTATAAACACACGAATTTATTTTAATTCATTGGCACAAACATTGTGTATGCAAAAGTTTATATCGGCGTTCAATAGACACACATGTGGCATTGACTGTCGGCATTGCATTTTGGGTGTATGTACAGTACAGGAGGGAAGAATGCTAGTAATCTTTACGTGTAGCATATAGCTTCCTCCCTATGTTTCACACCGGCATCACCAAGTATATGTGTCTCAAAGGAGCAAGCATAGCTTGATCATTTGCGCAAAACATCTAAAAATGAGACAATGTCAAACTCGATCCAAGCTTCTTGCGTGTCCCTCTTGTGCGCAAAATGCACTGTTTCGCTAGATGATACACTACAGCCCTCAAATGTATTCATCACTGTAAAATCAACAGTTTAAATTGCTTGTATCTTGCCAGCGAAGCGCAATCTCGGTCTCAAAACAGGTGCCATCGTGTTCTACGACCTGACATTAGGTAATGGATCACTTTTCAGCAATTTTTTGGGGATTGAGTTGATGATCGATTTCTGGCAAATTTTGCCTTGTACTAGCAAGGGAAAAATCGATGATTTTGAATGATGAAGGTTTTCACCTCGAAAACGATGTTTTCTACTAAGGTGTTCCTATGCTCAAAACGATTGTAGAAACGCATTGGAGTATGTAAAAGTGTCTTTTGGCCAATTTACTATAGTGTTTGTAGACGTTTCCTTCAAAAACGTATTTTGCATTTTTCGATAGTTACTCTCCACAGACTAAAGGAATCGCTTTAAAATTAGTACCATTGGATTCCTCGTTCAATTTTGCATGTAAGAGAGTAGAGAAAAACCTGCTGTTCGAGTAGTAACATTTCGTGTAATTGCCCCTGAAAGGTTTTTTGGATGTCCAAATCGGTTATCCAGAGGACTATATAGTTGCAGCCAGCTCTAAAATTCAATCCCAGCCCAGGCTGTGCGTGGGTATGTTTTGCCCTGACAACCACATTTTATGAATGACAAACGACACTGTAGACGTCTAATTGACTTGGCTATGCTCCATCCCTGCCGGCGTTGCCCTGTAGGTTCCAATTGCATGCTGCTGCATTTTGAAATCTAACATTTGAGTATACCTATCAAGGGTCTCACCTCGTTATTGGGCACATTTCTTGGGATCAGAAAACACCCGCATTGACACGGATTGGCCATATCTGATGAACAGTGGAAAAGGCTGCCCTCAAAGTATAATCATATAAACTACATGTACTTGTTTACAATTTTATTCAAGCCCTGAAAACCGCGCCAAATCACTTGTTTACTGCCAACTAAGGGCTGCATCATTTTAATAATGTCCTAAATAATGGTATTGCTAAAAACTACTTTTATTACACGCACTACTAGTAGTAGCTTTGCAAGACGCTAAACAATTTATTATGCCTTATATTGACTGAGGTATCTAGTCTTTTACTCTTGATGATAGACGCACCTTTTGTATCTTGACTAGATGCTTTTCCAAATGAGACTTGCACGAAAGACACTTTGCGCATTTGGAGCAGTAAAATTCGGAATGGTGCATGTCAATGATACTAGCGTCTTGGTTCCTTTTTTGCATTCAGTTTTCGCCAAGAGAGCTTGTGAACACGTTTTATATGCCGTATGAAAGCCATTCTACTAGACAGGTGCTTTTCGCATTGCGCACAATAATGGTTGGGTTCATCTACATCTATGATGGCGTCCTGGTTTACTTTTGGTTTGGGAAAGACCCATTTGTGAGTACGTCTTAAATGTGCCCTGTATTTATCCTTGCTTTCAAATCTCCTTTCACACTGTGCACAGTAAAAGTTGGGATCATCCGGGACAAGCATAGCATCGCGATTGACTATTGATCTTGGTGGCAGCTCCACGTTGTGAATAAGTTTAAGATGGCACCTAAAGCTCTTTCTACACGCCAAATGTTTTTTGCATTGTGCACAGTAGAAGGTGGGATCGTTGATGTCGATGGTGGCTTCAAGATTCACTACTGGCCATGTTTTTGTTGGCGGTGTTAGCTTGTGAACACGCCTCAAATGAGCAAGAAAAACCTTTCTACTTGACAGGTGTTTTTGACATTTTGCGCAATAAAAACTGGGATCATTTATATCAACAGGAGCGTCAGGGTCTGGAGGTGCCGCTTTCGATACATGCAGTTTATGGACGCAATACAAGTGATTGACAAACCCAATTCTCTTATCGAATGTTTTATCGCATTTGGCGCAATGCTTGTTGGGGTAGCATGTGTTGATCTCTGCATCTGGATTCACAATCATTGAGACTTTCAGGCGAGGAAATGCCATGTGATGAAAAGATCTGCAATGTGTACGATATTTATGAAACGATGGGCTTTGCTTCTTGCACACGCAGCAATACCAGTTGGGATCAAGCGGGTCAGGCAAGCGACTGGGATCACGCTTTTTTCTCGAGTTTATATTGATGTAGTGGACACCAACCAGATGGTTACGGTAAGCTCTCTCGGTCTGGTAACTTTGCTTACAGGCACGACAGTAATGGTTGGGGTCATCCACATTTGGCTCCACTGATCCTGCTCTCCGAGGTCGTGGTCGTAGATCCAGAGAATGGACGCTTATTAGGTGAATTTCGAATGCCCTTTTATTCGCAAACGTATTGTCGCAGGTGCTGCAGTAATTATTGGGATCGTTGGTATCTGGCTTTTGTTTGTTGACTTGCTGTTTGGATTCCTCGTCAATCTTGTCTACTTTGTGAAGGACAAATAAATGTCTTTCATAGTTCACCCGGCCCATAAATGGGAGGTTACAAGCACTGCAAAAAACCTTTCTATCTGCTGACATTCGACTACTAGCGTCAACGGTGGGCCTCATATGATGCACTTCGTAGCAATGCGATCTAAAAAGGCGTTCGCTTGGGTGGCTCTTTTTGCACACCTTGCAAAAAAAGTTTGGATCATGCAGATCAGGTAACTCGGCTTGATTTTCTGTCTTTTTTGGACTTTTCATCTTGTGGACGCCTACACAATGTTTGCGATATTGTATTTTCGACAAGTAATCAATGTTACATGATACACAGTGAAAAGCGGGATCGTTCCAGTCGGGGAGAATAGCAAGGCTTTTCTGAGGGCGTCGTGATGGCACTTTTATATTATGGATTGCATTGAGATGCCTGGTGTAAGAGGTTCGGTGCTTGTATGCAAGCTGGCATGAACAGCAGTAGAAGTCTGGATTGTCAGTGTCAGGAACTGCATTGCTGTCGGGTCTATGCTTCAGGATGATGTAATGACACACTCGCAGATGGTAATGGTATTTCCCTTTGGCAGAGAATGTCTTTTCGCAGCTCTGGCAAAAGTGATTTGGATCATAGACGTCTGGTTCCAAATGCATGTGCTTGATGGAGCTAGTGTTTCCTGTGATCCCGTGCTCGATTCTACGATGCTCCAGCAGTGATTTTAAACTGTCTTTGACTTGACGACACGGGGGACACTGATAGTGGTAATAGTCCTTGTTATTCTTTTTGAGTTCTGGTTGTTTGATGCTGGTTATTAGTTTATTCGCTTTATAATCTGTCAACATGTCTACCTGATGCGGCTTTAGTTTCTAATGTCTCTTCCTGCTTTATTGCCTTGTCCATCTCCTCGTTTGGCTCTACTAGCATGCTATTACTGCTGTTTATCGCCAAAGTGAAAGGATCCTCCTGCTTGACTAGAGTGCAACTTTCAGAGTCTTGTTTGACGCTGAGTGTAGTAGCATCAGATACCGAACCACGAGCTTTTCTGGATGCATTCGTTTGTAGTGAGAAGTCTTCCCTTTTGATAATGATAGCGACACGTCTGGCTCTACTCCTCAGTTTCATTTTGTGAGATTGTATGGGAAACGCAAAAGAAAGACAAACAAAAGTCTCTTTTGAAACGTGACATGTCTAGACTTTGGCCACAAGAGAAAGGTGTAACAAACGTTCGACTTGATCATAAACTAACTGGCTGCTGCGGGCTGAACATTGTTTATTGTTTGGATCCAAGTTTTGCATAAGAAAAACTCGATGGAATCTGTTCTT
>JAXQGS010000768.1:0-14777 GCA_037040325.1 Mucor sp. M7501 | reverse complement strand
TTTATGATCTGATGAAGTCTGTGCTTGAACCGAGGGTCACTTCGCATTTAGAGATCCGGTTTAGAAATGATACATCATACGATATCCAATCGATTTTTGATGAGATAGCTTTTGCGTCTTTTTCGTTTTTTTGGAAGGATTAGTCAATCTCTGCCATCAGAACTTGACTTGTGGTATTAATCCGTATTGTAGAGCAAACAATTTTCTATCAATTGGTGAGCCCTTGGTTGAAGTTGTAACTCTATTCTATTATGAGAAATGGATCATTTTGAGTCCACCAAAAAAACGGCATCCCAATTTTCCCCTTGCTAGTACAGATCCAAATTGAGATTTTTCATTGATATCCTTTTTTTTTTTTTGCGATATCTCCAGATAGACTCATCCGATTTGAGCAAAGCAGAAACCATTCGATAGCTCCATGTTGCATCCAACATGCTAAAAAAGTTTAAGTGTCAAATGTACGTTCCCTGTATGGAATCACTCGAAATCATTATGCTCAAGCACTGATTTAAAAAAAAGTTAAGATCTTTTCATATAAAAACTATACCACCACCTTAAAAATTGAAAAAAGGCCATTAAGCTCTTTCTTCGGGCTCAGTTAGTGAAATCCAGAGGTACATCCATTCAAAAATCAGCCATTTTGATTATTTTTTACCGTTAGTCATCGACATCGTTTTCAACAATCTCAAAACAAATATGCCCTAGTCAAACAAAATACCCTCAATGCTCCAATGCTTGTTGAATACTTTTAATAAATGTGATATTCCAGGCACCAGATGGCTTTTGTTGCGCATTATCCATCTGCGTGCATTTATCAATGATTATGTAAGAGTTTTTTACAACTATAGGACTCTTTTGGCTTAACTAGTGGTTAGTCAGGTCGACTTTGAATTAAGAGGCTAGAAGTTCACAACCCAAAAGCGATGAACTTTTTTCGATATTCTCACAAAAACGTTTGACGTTTGTGGGGGTTTCACATCAATGACAAAGAACTGCAGTATGACCAGATACCTTTTAGTTTTGGACAATATTGGACGGATTCTTTTTGAAGAAGACTGATTAAAGATGAGTATACAGTAGCAAAACTCTGTAGTCATTGACTAAAGGCTATTATCGCAATGACAATATCTTTCATCACAACAATCTACAAGCGTACTTGCGGGTCACTTGTGAATAAGGCTTTAAGACTATCCTCTCAAACATATTTGTTTGTACACTCTTAATTTCATCTGCAACTGTGCCTACTACAGAACACTTTATTGTAATACATATGAGCATAAGAAACTGATGAGCTGATAAATTAGTAGTATAAATCTTTGAGCACTAGCTTCAATACATAGAGAGAGCGACGCCTGATCTTGATTTCAGTTTCATTGCCTGTTTCTCGTGTCGTTTCTGCAGCTGAAAAGTCAACACTAGCTTTGCCCAGCCAGCGTCAAAGATATCAGTGGTGAGCGGTAGGATATCGGCAAAGACCACTTTTGCTATGTAAGAGTTGTCTGGTAGCTGTGTTGTTGGTAGTAGTAGATATATTATGCTGATATGCTGCTAAAATGTGGCCTTGGAGCGAATCAAGTCCTGATAGCTCTCGTGAGTTTTCAAAAAGCATGCGGCTTCTGTTCCTTCATTGCACTTACTGGATAGGATCAATTTTCTTCTTGCCATCATTAGATGCTGTTTCTATTTTGCATTGGATAAACTGCGTTTCTGCTATTCATCAGCTACCCCTTTAGCAGAAAATTACATTAGAGCCCCTCTTAGATAATGGTTCGTCCCAAATCTTTACTTGTTTTTTTCCATTTCGTAAATGAAAACATGTGTAAGCGAAAGGAATCAAGATGCAAGGGCCTGAGCGAAAAGACAAATGTGAAGAAATATCATTCAGTCAAATTTCTTTGAATTTGCATACATTATTGAATGGATCAGCAACAGGCCACTGCCAAAAGTTGGACAGATGATTTGTATCAAACATCATCGTCATAATAAACACTGCGTTGCTCATTTTCTCAAGCAGCAGCTGGATCATAATGATGAGAAGCTTTTCATGTCAACATTTTAAAAAAGTATCATCACGATGTAATTGCCTCAGATTGACCACTACATGAACACATGCTCTCGTTTATCATTGATCCCCTCGCTGATGAGAAAATGCTATCGTACATTGCGAGGCTTGTCATTGCTGGATGACACCACCACATCCCAGTGATCCGGATCGCACTGCTAAATTTAGGTATTTGTCAAAAAGATGCTCAGGAGAGCGATACTACCGATGTGTCATTGATAACAAGGGCATTCATCCCTTCATACCAAATGTTGAACGCTCTCTCAAGATACAGTTTTCAAGGATTGACTATATACAAGATTGATGTTGAAAAATGCCAACTCATTGGTTTCAAATGTCATGAAATGTCCAACTCAGCTGGGATGTTTGGCCGTTTTATTACCTTCCATGTGGTTCGATGATCCCAAAGCAGGATCGCATTCTCAGAGCAAAACGAAATTGCGATTCCTCCGAGCAAACGCTGCATCTAGTTGTACAGTTGTCGAAACCATGAATAAAAAAACCCGAGCAGCCCGGTAGCGAATACAACCCATTCCAAAGGGCCCCTGAACGAGCTAGATCTCGTTACTTCTCTGCATCAAAGCGTCGGGAAAGCGCAGAATGACCCGAGAAAGCGAGATTTTATAAGTCACTTTAACCCAATCATAGCGGACGAAGGGATTTGTTAAACAACATGTTGAAAACTTTTTTCATCCTTTTGCAAACAAAAGCCATCCAAAAATTTGGTGCTAGAAAGTTTTTTCTTGTTCTTCTTCTTTCTCTTCACTGTCTCTTTTTTTTTCTTTTTGTAGTTTTTTTCAACAAAAATCCTTGTACAAGAAAGAATACTGGTCGTTTTTGATTGAACGTCGCAGTGAATAGCCCAACATCTCTCTAGAAGCCGTTGATACAAGTTTTCCTCTCTCGCCTTTTGTACTCGAAGCAGTACAGATAATACCTTTTCGACCTCCGTAATACACAACCCATACGCCTTATCCAATTTATGGTCAATTTATCCAGCAACGCAACCACTACTACGACTCCTACTGCCGGTGAGAATTACTCTGCACAAGAGGGTGCTTTTGAGGGTCCCGAAAAGCTCTTGGAAATCTGGTTTTCACCTTCGCCCGAGAGATTGAAAGATCACCAAAACCTGTCCTCTGACGAATCGGAAGACGATGTCAATTGTGTTCGCCATCAGAGAAGAAGAAGCCATGCTCCTGTAGAAGGAAAGACCGGCCTGCGTGTCATTCCAAGACCTGTATTCGACAAGATGTTGGCATTGGTAAAATGTACGGTTTTGAATGTGATTTCCAACAAGGATGTGGATGCTTATTTGTTGAGGTAAGGGATCAAACGGGTAAAAAAGGGGGAAGCAGTGAGATCAAAGAATTACTGTTTATTTATATTGTCTTGTCTTTTAGTGAATCATCCATGTTTGTGTACCCTCACAAAATGATCTTGAAAACATGTGGTACTACCACTCTGCTTTTGGCAGTATCTAGACTCTTGGAGATTGCCAAGAATTATTGTGGTTTCGAAAAGGTGTGGAGAGTGTTCTATTCTAGAAAGGCTTTCATGTTTCCTGAGCGCCAAATTGGCCCTCATCGCTCCTGGGATGATGAAGTCAAGTTTTTGGATAAATACTTTGGTAAGTGCCTTGTGTGTGTAATGGGGGAGTCATATAGCATACTGACTTATGAAAATAAAGACGCTGGGTCTTCCTATATCGTTGGCAAGGAACGTCAAGATCAGTGGCATCTCTACATGACCAAGCCCTCTGACGATGTGCTGCACCACCCCTCCTCGCGTCCTCTCCCCCGTCATTTGCGCGGTGTAATGCAGGAACATGAGATTGCAAGCGGCGCTTCCACTCCCGTCACTTCAGACAGTGAAGATCCCTCTCCATTTGGCAACGCAGGTCATTTTCATCCAGACCAGACGATTGAGATCCACATGACAGGACTTAATCAGGAAAAGATGAAGAACTTTTACCACGATGCCTCTCAGACAGAGAGCGGTATACCCGGGGGCAAGTGGGTCGATCAGCAAACCGGTATCGACAAGCTGTATCCCATGGCCACGCTGGACAGTTACTTGTTTGAGCCGTGCGGTTACTCTAGCAACGCCATTTGGGACGACATGTACTTTAACTTCCATGTCACGCCAGAGGAGGAGTGCTCGTACGCTTCGTTTGAGACGAATATACCTGTCGAGAAGTCTCATGCCAACTCGGGCGAGCAGAGTCCAGTGGAAGCATTGATTACGCAAGTGCTGGATGTGTTTGATCCCTCTCAGTTCACTGTCACCTACTTTACCTCTCACCACAAGGAGCACCACAGCCACAGCCATATGGTTCGATCCATGAGCGCACTGCATGGCTACAAGCGCACCAACCGCATTCTGTACGAGTTTGAGGGCTACGATCTGGTCTATGGCCACTATGCGAAATAAAGTCATGATGATGATTATATTACTATGTAAATAAACAATCCAATTTATTCTGTTTGTAGTACAAGATTACGTTCAATTTAACTAGTCTTTCTTTTCTTATTGAGAACCTGATTTATAGGATTGTGCGACAGGCGTGTCTCTCATTTCGTTGCGAGAGAAGGGGGGAGTCCGTGTCTCTATAAATTTCTGATTTGAGCTCTCTCTTTTTCTTTTTTTTCCCTTTCCTTTACACTTGACAATAGCATTTTCTCCTTTCCTTAAATAGACTCAAGATGCGCTTGGAATCCAAAGTCAAGGTTTCTCGACTGGCGAAATACGCCATTCTGGTATACGTGATGATCTCGATATGCTACACTACCAGCCATTACTTTTCCTCGCACTATGTAAATAACAACATGAACAGACACAACAGCATGGAGGCATTGGCTGTGGATCAGCAGCAGCAGCAGCAGCAAGATGTCCTTATGCAATCAGAAGCAGGTTCCTCTTCCCCTTCATCGAGTGCCTCTTCTACCAAGCCAACATTGCAACATTCAGGCAGCAGCAGCAGCAGCAGCAGCAAGGAAGACGCAGAAGATGTTGAATATACCAATCAAGTGACATGGCCCGGTTCAAAAGGTAGAAATATACGTCTGTTTTGTTATTCAGGGCAAATGATGTTGACCCTTAAAATTTGCATCACAACAGGCAGCGACACCCACCATGAGTTGTCAGAGGAAATCATGAAATCGAAAATCTTCTCGAGCAGCATGGGCTTGGACAATGTGACACCCTACTACTTCAAGGCCTCGCACATTGTCAACGCACAAGACATCACACTGGCCACGCTGGTCACCCGCAACCGATTCCACGTTCTGTCTCGACTGGCAACAAACTACAAAGGTAGGTGTCATTTGCGGGAAAACTTTCTTGTGTATTAAAAAGAGTGATTTGCGTGCAGGTCCAATCTCAGCTGCGATCCATGTTCTAGACGACGGCGACAGGCTGGCGACCATCAAGGAGCTGGGCAAAATCTACAGCTCCAATCCAGACATGCAAAAGTACGTCGACATCCACTTGATCATCGACAAGTTTGACCGCCAGTTCAACATGTGGCGAAACACGGCCAAGCTCTTTACGCGCACCGACTATCTGATGATGCTCGATGTGGATTTCCATCTCTGTACTAATTTCCGAAAGACCATCTTTGGTAACCCCACCATCAGCAGCATGCTCGCTGCAGGCAAAACTGCGATTGTCGTACCTGCATTCGAGTACCTGAATCAAAAGGACGGCATGGACTACAAGACGTTCCCCACGCAGAAGGCCCAGGTCATCCAGCAGGTGCAGGCCATGAAGCTCGACAGCTTCCACAGCTCGTGGGTCAGTGGGCATGGCGCAACCAACTACTCTCATTGGTACACTGCCACAGAGATGTATCCTGTCACTGAGTACGAATTCAGCTACGAGCCTTACGTTATCTACAAGAAGGAGGGCACTCCTTGGTGTGACGAACGCTTCATTGGATACGGTGCTAATAAGGCTGCCTGTCTGTTTGAAATCTTCATCTCGGGCGTGGACTACTATGTCCTGCCCAACGACTTTTTGATCCACCAATCGCACAAGTACGCCAACCACGACCGCACAAGAGAGGTAAGGATATAGTGTTTATATATCAGCATGGCTTATACTCATTCCAACTACACAACAGAGAACGCACAATCGAGTCTTGTACGAGAATTTCAGAACCGAAATCTGTCTCCGTTACTCCCGCAAATATGTCATTGAAGAGACTTGGTACACGCCTGCTGCCAAGAACATGAAGCAAGTGTGCACAGATATTCCCAAATGGAAGTACCTGTCTGGCATCTCCAAGGAGCAAAGACTCAGAGATCTGGAGGAAGAAGCCGCCCTGAAAGCTCAGCAAGAGCAGCAAGACACTACCACTCAACAACACACCCCATTAGACGTTGAAACTGTACAATTACCTGACGAACAAGAAGAAGAAGAAGAAGAACAAGAACTAGAAGATGAAGAGATCATTGCCACTATATAAAATCGCATTCGGAAAAATAAAAAAACCAATTTGTATAGCCTAAAATATTGTTTGACGACGACGAGCGACGACAAACGACAAACGACCATGATGCCAATGATTTGCACGTGAATGCCATTTAGCTGTTCAAGCAGATAAAGCTATTTTTTTTTCATTATTCTTTTTTTTTTTTCATTCTTTTTCTCTCTCTTTTTTTTTATATACCTTTGCTTGCTCCAACTCAATTATATTACATGAACAAACCAAAGGAGACATCCACTCGATTATGGCCAAATGTAGGTTAGACACAAACATGTAGGCAGTTGCGCTGATGAATGATCTCATCTCTACAATGCAGATTTATGATCGCATTGTGTCCACCACCAGCAGCAGCAGTAGCAGTAGCAACATGAGCCATTCCAGATCCTACTATGAGCACCTGCTCAAGACAGCAACCAACTACGACGCCTGGTGCGAAGCAGCCACCAAGCTGGACGAAATGGACGGTGCGGATCGCTGGAAACGAGAAATGGCATCTCCAGACTATGACCATGAGCTTATAAAAACGAGGCTGGATCAATTGAGGCAGATCAGAAAGACCAACAAGGGCCAGTCAGCCATGATCTTTGCGCTGCGAACAAGCTTGGCGAGAAACCTGGGCGACATGGGCAATCCAAAGGTACAACTCAATGTTTGTTTATTGTGTGTATGCAGAGATTCACTGATTGTTTGGTAAACAACACATAGCTCTACTCGTATTCACGTGTAGGCACAAAAGACTTGACCTGCGAGTACATTGAGGAAGTCGTCAAGCAGCTCAATTGGATATGCGATGAGCCTGCAGATCCTGACAACGATCCTCATCTGGACTTGAAAGCCAAGCATGATTTCTTTATGAACATTCGACAGAGCTTTGGACGCACGGCACTGCTGCTGAGTGGAGGAGGCACCTTGGGTACGTTGCCTTGTTTCATGTGCAAATGATATGACATAACAATCATATGAAATTGTGTGTGTAGGCCTGAATCATATTGGCGTTATCAAGTGTCTGCACGAGGTCCAGCTGCTGCCTCGCATCATCTCAGGGGCCTCCAGTGGCAGTATTATGGCATCACTGGTGTGCACAAAGACAAGCGACGAACTGCCTTCCATGTTTGACCCTTCCTTGGTCCGTCTGGTAAGTTTTTATATATGTACTTGTCATCTACTATGTACCAACATGTGTGTGTGTGTGTGACATATAGGATGTGTTTGCCAGAGACGGTGTGCCTGACACGCCTTACGCCCGTCTCCACCGCCTGATGATACAGAACCAGCTGTTTGACGTCGAGATCCTCAAAGAAGCCATGCGAGCCAATTTAGGTGACATGACATTTCAGGAGGCATTCAACAGAACTCGCTTCATTTTAAACATTACTGTCAGCTCATCCACCTTGTACGATATGCCTCGATTGTTGAATTACATTACAGCGCCAGATGTGGTATGTATCATCCATGTGATGGAACGAGCTTATTGTTTACTCATCACTGCTGTTTAGCTTATTTGGTCCGCAGTGTAAGTTTGAATCACACTATCCTTAAATACACTCATTTTGACGATAAATACAGTGCTGCTTCATGTGCTGTGCCTGTATTCTATGGATCGACGCCTTTGTTTGCCAAAGATAAGAATGGAAACGTCGTCCCATGGAACCCGAATGGTGAGTCGAGAGAAAGAGACAAGATGACTGACCATTAGCACATATTAACGCATGATGTCTATACTAGATCAACTGTACATTGATGGCTCTGTGGAAAAGTAAAAGAGTGCCAACTATCACATGAAATACACACAGGCACTGATACCCCTTTTCTTTTTCACGTGTTGCTATAGTGATTTGCCAATGAACAAGCTCTCAGAACTCTTCAACGTGAACCATTTCATCGTCTGTCAAGTCAACCCACATGTCATTCCTTTTCTACAAAAGGCAAATACCCCTTCTAAATTGAGACAGGCTGCCAATTTTTGCATGCACATGGCTAAAACAGAGGCACAGCATCGTTGCACACAGGTACAAGTGGATCTTTTGGCTAGTAGTTACAGCACTGACGCTTTGGTGATATAGCTGACAGAGCTTGGTATATTACCCTCCTTCTTTTACAAGATCCAATCCATCATGTCTCAGAAATACTCGGGTGATATCACCATTGTGCCTGACATCGGCTATTCAGACTTTCTCAAGGTGCTCTCCAACCCCACGCCTGAATACGCCATGGACTGTGTCTACCGTGGCGAACGAGCGACATGGCCTAGTAAGTTGTTGCTATATACACATCTTGACTCTTGAGATTGAACTTGGAAATAGAACTATCCGTAATCAAGAACCACTTGCAAATAGAGCTCTCTATTGATCAAATCCTGTACCGTTTGCGTCTTTTGAGGCTGAATGAGCTACCCAACAAGAAGCTCTTGATAGCCAACAACAATTTGCTCACAAAGCACTACAACGGCAGACCAACGCTGGAAACACGCTCCACATCGCAGCTCAATGTGCGCAATACGTGCATGTCTCCTATAGATGAAAACGACGAGATGACGCCTCGCAAACGCACAGAAATGATAGATTCCATGACAGACACTCTCCTCCTCAATATACCAGAACCCTTCACTGTGCAATCCTCTCAAAGTACGCCCATGATTGTTGCCTTGTCTGATCAGATACAGCTTGTACATGGCAACAAGAAGCCTAGCAACGCCAAACATGATGCGAGTAAAAAGCAGCAAGAGAAGGAGCTGCGCAGAGAGCGACACCAAACCAAACGTGGCCTGTTAATGACCAAGCCAGAATAAGCTCTACTATGTAACTTTACTCTCGTTTTATCACCTATGATGTACAACCGTCTCTGTATGTATAAGCCATGTAATAGTACGCATCTAATGACACACTGTATGCTTTGATTTATTTATTTGTACCCTACTACAACATTAAACCGTATGATTTCAAATTATGTGAATGTTTATTGTTCATGCGAGTTGTTGCAATCAACGAATGGGTATAGAAATAGGGGCAGAAGAGGGATTTGGGTATAGTACATGGTCATTCAATGATGGCTTCTGTTGCTGTTGCTGTTGTTGCTGTACATGCTTAACACTATCACAGTAATCGCAGCATTCGGGCAGCTCCAAATCATCATCCACGGCATCTTGGAAACCATAACGAGATTCTATCGAGGATAAAGAGGAGGATGTGTAGATGGATTTGGACAACGGAGGCAGATTATTGCAGCTGGATTCTTGCTTTTTTCTGCTCAACAATGATTTTGGCTTGAGGAACGAAAAGAATTTAGTTGGATTGATTTGACTTTTCGTGTCCTTTAAGAAGCAATTCACTGAGCAATACAATGCATCCTAATAAAATAGTAGTGATTGTTAGCTGACTTGCATTGAGCTACTATTAGCTTTCAAATAACATACAGATTCACATGAGATGGCTTTTTCACAAACAGGACACCAGTTCAAATCACACATGGCTGAAAAGTAATAAAGATGAAAGACAGAGAGAGAGATGTGAGAGAAAAAGGAATGATTTACGTTGAATTTATATAAATTTTTATTGGCTTTTTTTGGTTTCATTGTTTGATATGCTTCTTCCCCTTCATTTCATATTAGATCTCTTAAAATTTCTGGCATAAATTTCCATGCAAAAATTTTGTGACCTGTTGCTTAAATTAATCTTGCATCTGAACATCGCCATCATTGTTCAAGGTCTCGCCATTGGCACCTTGTTGAGTGGTGCTGGTTGCATCATTGGGTTCTGTTGCCGTCTCTAAAGCAGCCTTCTTATCATCGACTGCGCTCGCGTTGGCTTGTTCCTCATCGGCAGCAGCGGTGGATGTAGGTGCGGCTGCTGTTGTAGTGCTTTCAGTCAAGGTGGATCCAGGTGTCGTAGGTGCAGTGTTTGCTGCAACGCTGGATGATTGGCTTTCATCTTCGTTTTTGGATTTGGTATCCAACATCTCATCCGTAGCTGGCTGTGCTGTGTACTCTTCGTGGTGATGATGGGGTTGGGGGTTATAAATGTTGCTTGCCATTTGCCATACTTGAACAATGTTATCATCAGCTGTGCTTGATAGTACCCAAGGATTTGCAGGATTCCAACCGAAATCAGAGATTTTGTTTGTATGACCACCGTGCATAAACTGTTTATAGTATCAGTCAGACACTGTTACCAATACAACATGTGTACTTCTTACCAGAAGCTCGGGAGGTCCATCTTCTGCTTCTTCAGGAAGTTGAGGAGCGTCGATTTTAGAGAGATCCCACACAAGGATTCTTCTGTCGCTACTGGCTGTGGCTAAAACAGCATCGTGGTGTGGTGACCATGCCAATTGAAGGATTTCGGATTGATGAGCTCTTAGGCTGTGAATAGATTGTTTTAGGTTACGCAAATCCCATAAAGCAGCAGTCTGTACATATCCTTGTTGAGTATACACATGATTCGCCTTGCAAACATTCTTCATTTACCTTATCTCCAGAACCTGTAGCGAGCACCCATTCACTTCCAGGGGCAAATGCAACACAGTTGATCTCAGCGTCATGAGCTTGGATGTTGTGAATAGGCTTGTTGGCATCGTTTCTAGCGTCCCAGCTATCATAGATCAACAGTTAGTATCGTTCTCTTTTGCTGCTTTAGAGCTATACCAACATCATGAGGCGGGCATCATCGCCGACAGAGGCGAATATGGATTCAAATTTAGTGTGCCATGCAACATCCTACAGTTTTGTCAATGGCCGTTGGCGCAAACAGTGTCCTGATCCTTACTTCTACACCTGTTGTATGAGCTGTATATGTACGCAGAGGCTCCAATTCGCGATCCTCCTTTGACGTTCCTGCAACATCCCATTGACAAATCTTTGAATCAAAGCCAGCACTTAATAAATGGGTCGAGTTTCCTTTGTGAGGGCTCCAAGCGAGACCATAACTATTTGTATGCCGTGTTAGCACCACTATACATGTCGCAGCCAATGCAGCCCACATCTTACCCCTCCTTGTCGTGTCCAGTCAATCTGAGAGTGGGGTTGAACTTGTCGCCTTCCTTGGGCATGGGATCAAACGTAGTGCGATCAAAAACATACACATCGCCAGTTCTGGATTTTGTAGCAATGATGTCAGGGTTTTCGACTTGATAACGGGCACGGTTCACCTCTCCGTCGTGAAGGATCTTTTGTGTGATTTTGATGAACGTCTCATTGTCTTTTTCGTCTATGCAAAAATCTAGTGTTAATGTGCCAGTTTCTTTTATCTCTCTTTCCTTCCTCCCTTCTACATGGAGCCAATTTACCCTCGTTAGCATCCTCCATGACTGTATCTTCAGACTTCTTGATTTCGTTGGGGAGTTTCACAGATGCAATCTGCAAATAGTTGGGTTCATTATCATTGGTGTGCGTTCCCAATAACAGGTTCTGGATCTTGTAATTCTTGTCAGGCACTCTAAAGGGCATGTTAGCTTTCTGATTGCCATTCAAACATCTCCACATACTCTTCTACAGTAGGGAACCATTGACAAGTCAGACTGGGCCACTCAAGCGCGTGTGTGACAACAAGGTCATATAGAAAAGGCGAGTTCTTTTTCCACATCTTATACTCCTCGTTGATGAGCTTTTCGTTCTCTTCTTCTGTCTTGTTCTCTAGATCTTTGTTAGCCAGGTCAGTAAGTCCTTGTACTCGAGCGTGTTTTGCAGCCATGTGCTTACCGTAATCCATGCTATAAACTTTGTTGGTGAAAAGAGAGAGAAAGAAAAGCCAACAATCAAGTTGGTGTTTCCAAGGCCATTGCTCACCCATTCAACAGTCCCAAAGTCACAATTGCCTGCAATGCTGTCTCTCCATCAAGGACTGATGAAGGACACTTTGTACTAATAGCAAACATGACCAAACGTCCATCCTCTCAAGATGTGCAAGAACCTGAATCCAAGATCCAGCGCACAGACAACATCTTTTGCAACATGAGACTCAGAAGAATTGTCAAAGAGAATCATGGACATGACATTTGTCAATTGTCCTTGTTTTTCAAAGACAATGATAGCAAGAAATCAGCACAGCGAATCGATACAAGCAATGTACTGGCTTCAGTGGGAGGATGCCAGGTAACTGAAGATGCAACAAGTTCTATTTGATGGAAGCAGTGATTGACATGCAAACAAGCTGAGTGTGTACGATAATGAACATTGTGGGGATCATCTAGACATCATGTCAAACTTTGATATCACGCCATTGCATGAAAAGCAGGAAGCCAGACACAGATTAAACACGGTATGCTGGTTTTATAGAGAGAACGGCGATGCATGGATAGCGACAGCAGGTGCTGATACCATGATACATGTATTGAGCTTGGCCAACTCGGAGGAGATCATGCTATTAAAAGGGCATACAAGTATGTACAGCAGTTCGTGCGGATGCGTACTTTGGATCTGACAAGGACTCTATAGGCACAGTAACTGATCTTCAATCACACCCATTGAATGACCACCATATGCTATCTACATCAAAAGACGGCACTGCGAGATTATGGGATATCCATCAAGAGAAATGTCTTGTTGTATTTGAAGCAAATACTGTCCTGACGATCTCTGTGAGTGTGTTTATACATGTCAAGTAGTAGCAAATTATTCTGATGATGCTAGTGTTTCCACCCTTCAGGTACCACATTCATAACTGGAAGCGAGCATGGCGACATGTACGAATGGACTATCCCATCAATCGACAGTTCTCTCAGTAATGACACCCCATTGAGAGTATCTAAAAAAGACGCACGCATTCTCAACAAACTACACGGCAACACATGTGTGGATTGCATCCGCTATGCAAATGGCAATTTACTCACAAAATCAGTCAACAATCAATTGCATTACTGGAGACCAGATACACAAGAGATTATACATTCCTTTTCCCTTGCATCCCAAAAAGACAACCACTCCAGATTTGATGTAAGCACGGACGGACAACATGTGTGCGTGGGGTCAAGTCATGGCTCGGTGTATGTGTACAATGTATGTACAGGTGATCTGCTGGCAGAACTGTGTCATAAAAAGGCAACGAAGGCTGTGCGATCTTGCGTTTTTACTCGAGACTGCAGGTAATAAGACGGCTGTATGGTTGCTCATGTCATGGATGCTGACCTTATGAAAAGACAAATTGTAGTCGCTGGCCAAGATGCATTCATCATGAGATACGATTACATTGATAGCAAGACCTTGGATGAATGGGCCAAGTGGAAAAAGTCTGAATGAGCGTCATAAATGTATATAACACGGATAAATGTAAGAATAGTCGAATTAATTACTATCAAGCCTTCAAAGTAATCATGCCATGGCCCTAAACTGTAGCCTGTATAGCATCAACAACGTAGCGCGTGTTAATGCTGTCCCCCCCCCCCACTCATCAGGATGACAAGTGAAATGAGATGGCCAGTCAATAGCAATCTCATTGGAAGTCGAGCTTCATCATTCATTAGAATTTATGCAATTTGAATCAATTGATTAATAGACATACTAAAATAAACCTGCCTCCTTTTATCTCGCAAAATGGGGTAAATAAACCACTGTTGATCACAGTGTATTGAAATCTGACTTTTTTTCTTTGTCTTCTTTTAAAGGTTTCTGTTGATCATTCCGCGTAAAAGATAATGGCGAGACTTCCTCAAGAGACGGGCGCAGAATGATTTAAACAAGTAAAGGAGAAGAGATATAAACAGGGAAACCATGTAGATAATGATGGGATATAAAAGAAAGGAGTCAGAGGCTCAACGGAGCATAACAAATCATGGAGTGCAGTTCTTTCACAAAATCAGATCAAGAAGCTATCACTTGCGTTGAAAACGATTTCAAATTCTCGAAGGAGCTACAAAAAATCCAGTTGCACAGGCATAACAAGCACAGAAATCGGGTATAGGAACATGCTACTTTTAAAGCTCTAGCATTATTATAAAGCCTAATTATATTACAATGTTTACAATGATCTACCTCACTTGCTGTCCAGTCTTTCAGCCAATCATATCGCTTGAATGGGCTCGACACACACAAAAATCCTAGAAAAAAAAATGCGAGGGTTTCCCTCTGTTTTTCGTTAGGCGGGGGCTCAAATACTAGTAAATAGCCTAATATAGAGCTATCGTACCAGTAGATGAGTTAACCCACCTTTGGGTGCCTGATAATGCCTTACTACATCATCCAGCGTTAGGTGCACGGTTGAGACCCTCAATTACCACCAAGTAAGTGACAATAATCAA